>OZ038518.1:930000-1020000 GCA_964036315.1 Acanthosepion esculentum | reverse complement strand
AGCACTAAATACTATTTTCCAATTGCCTATTCTATTCATATATATATATATATATATATATATATATATATATATATATATATATTTCTGAGATTAGGTATTATGTACATTATTTACATTATTCGGACTATTGTCCTAATCTTTGTCGTCATATTTATTACAACGTGTCGGCCGTTGTACGCTCCGGCCTTCTTCAGGTGGTTGGAATGTCGAACTGAACCCTTTATTTCGCTCACTGGCGTAGACTGTTCCTGTTCCACGTGCCATGTTGAAAGGAGAAAGAGAGCAAAAGGCGGAGGAAACGGGGTAGAGGAAGAAAGAGTGCAAAAGGCGGAGAAGAAGAAGAAGAAGAAGAAGAAGAAGAAGAAGAAGAAGAAGAAGAAGAAGAAGATGAAGAAGAAGAAGAAGAAGAAGAAGAAGAAAGATAGCAAAAAGTGGAGGAGTCTATGTACCATAGCAATGAGATCATTCGAAGAGTTGCCTTAATATCTCTTTTAATAGAAAATGAACACTATGTACCTATATCCCCAAGGACACATAGCTCAGTGGATAAAAGCGTTGGTTGATGAAATCCAATGTCCTGACCCAAAGAGTTGTGAGTTAAATACCTAGCCACAGGACAGGTGAACAAAAAAATGAGATAGTCAAGTTAATTGAAGAGAGGTAACTGAAACTGAGATATCTAGAAAAGTCCTGGCACGTGGAGCTAGAACAATCTGTCCCGGCGGTCCAAATACAGAGTTCGATTCGAAATTCAAACGTACATCGCCTGAAGAAGACCGGAGCGTAAAACGTTCGAAACGTCTTGAATATGACAATAAATATAAGAACAGCTCTCCGAACAATGTAAATAGTGTAAATAGAAAAGTTAAGTCGAGGTACCATATCAGGACCAATAGTATTGCCGATTCTTCTTTGGATATAGTATATATTCTCAAAAGATTTCCCCTATTTGCCGCATCACACGTCAGGAGAACAGACGTAACAGTTAAGACACACATTACCACATATTACTCTGACACGAAATTGACAAGTAATACGTTTGAACACGATGTATTCAAACGCAATGCTGTTTGCGCTATCAATGAGGTGGCGCGATAAAGACCATTTTATTAATATTTAACAACTTGCTGACTATTTTGCGTATTATATTGATCTTGGTGCTTGAGGAGGAATAATAATAAGATTCCGAGATTACTGGGTGGTCAGCGAGATAATCTTGCGATACAGTACTCAAATGTAGGCGCCCAAAAACGCGCTAAAGATTTTTTTTGAAAATGTTAATTTCAAGGGAGAACCAGCGCTGCATGAGGTTTATTGAAGCATTATAAATCATTGGTGATTGGTGGGCAGGTCAGGTTATCAAGATGGGCAAACAATTATTTTCAAAGAAGAAGAAGAAGAAGAAGAAGAAGAAGAAGAAGAAGACGACGACGACGACGAAGAAAGACGGAAAAAGGTGAAGAAAACGAAGAAGAGGGAGACGAAATAGAGCAAAAGGTGAAGAAGAAGAAGACGAAGAAAAACGGAAAAAGGTGAAGAAAAGACGGAGAAGAGGAAGAAGACGACGAAGAAGAAAGAGGGAAAAAGGTGAAGAAGACGAAGAAGAGGAAGAAGAAAGAGAGCAAAAGGCGGAGAAGAAGACGACGAAGAAAGAGGGAAAAAGGTGAAGAAGACGAAGAAGAGGAAGAAGAAAGAGAGCAAAGGTAGAGAAGAAGAAGAAGACTAAGAAAAAGGGAAAAGGTGAAGAGGATAAGTAGAGGAAGAAGAAAGAGAGAAAAAGTAGAAGAAGAAGAAGAAGAAAATGGCACAAAGGTGGAAGAATCTAAGAAGAAGAAAAAGAGGAAGAAGAAAGAGATGAAAAGGCAGTAAAGAAGAAGAAGAAGAAGAAGAAGAAGAAGAAGAAGAAGAAGAAGAAGAAGAAGAAGAAGAAGAAGAAGAAAGGAAGAGTAGTAAGATGAGGAGAAATACAAAAATAACAAGGCGGAGTAAGTTTTGAAGAAGAAAATGAATGAGATGGAGGAGAATAGAAGGAAGATGAAGGTGAGCCTGTGGCGAAGAAGAATGAGGTGAAGATGAAGAAGAAAGAGGAGAAAGTGGTGAATATGTAGAAGGGAGAGAAGAAGAAAAAGAAGATGGAGGAAGGGGAAAAGAAGAAAGAAGGGAAAAGAATATGAAGACGAATTAGGAGGAGGAGGAAAACGAGGAAAACGAATAAGGTGGAGAAGGAGAGGAAGTTTTAAAGAACGAGATAGAGGAGGACAACGAAGAAGATGAAAAAGGAGGAGGAGGAGTAGGGGAAAGAAGAGGCGGTTGATGGAAGTGGTAGATAAGTAGAACGATGAGGAACAGGATGTTGAGAAGAAGAAGAAGAGGAGGAGGAGGAAGAAGAAAAGGCTGAGAAGAAGAAGAAGAAGAAGAAGAAGAAGAAGAAGAAGAAGAAGAAGAAGAAGAAGAGGAGGAAGAAGAAAAGGCTGAGAAGAAGATGAAGAAAAGGCTGAGAAGAAGAAGAAGAAGAAGAAGAAGAAGAAGAAGAAGAAGAAGAAGAAGAAGAAGAAGAGGAGGAGGAGTAGGAAGAAGAAAAGGCTGAGAAGAAGAAGAAGAAGAAGAAGAAGAAGAGGAGGAAGAAGAAAAGGCTGAGAAGAAGAAGAAGAAGAAGAAGAAGAAGAAGAAGAAGAGGAGGAAGAAGAAAAGGCTGAGAAGAAGATGAAGAAAAGGCTGAGAAGAAGAAGAAGAAGAAGAAGAAGAAGAAGAAGAAGAGGAGGAGGAGGAGTAGGAAGAAGAAAAGGCTGAGAAGAAGAAGAAGAAGAAGAAGAAGAAGAGGAGGAAGAAGAAAAGGCTGAGAAGAAGAAGAAGAAGAAGAAGAAGAAGAGGAGGAAGAAGAAAAGGCTGAGAAGAAGATGAAGAAAAGGCTGAGAAGAAGAAAAGGCTGAGAAGAAGAAGAAGAAGAAGAAGAAGAAGAAGAAGAAGAAGAAGAAGAGGAGGAGTAGGAAGAAGAAAAGGCTGAGAAGAAGAAGAAGAAGAAGAGGAGGAGTAGGAAGAAGAAAAGGCTGAGAAGAAGAAGAAGAAGAAGAAGAAGAAGAGGAGGAAGAAGAAAAGGCTGAGAAGAAGATGAAGAAAAGGCTGAGAAGAAGAAAAGGCTGAGAAGAAGAAGAAGAAGAAGAAGAGGAGGAGTAGGAAGAAGAAAAGGCTGAGAAGAAGAAGAAGAAGAAGAAGAAGAAGAAGAAGAAGAAGAAGAAGAGGAGTAGGAAGAAGAAAAGGCTGAGAAGAAGAAGAAGAAGAAGAAGAAGAAGAAGAAGAAGAAGAAGAAGAAGAAGAAGAAGAAGAAGAAATAATGGAAATCGAACAAAATATTACGAGCGAATTACGACTAGCACGATGTCACTAAAGTTGCTCTCAAAACATTTTACGCTCATTTGGCCGGGCATTTAGGGCTATTCCTGACGGCACACTTCAAAAGAAAAAACGAAAGACCATCTTTGAATGCAGAGGCAATAAAGAATATCTCTGTGAATGATGCGTCATACAGGGTTTGGTGAAAGGCAGTGGGTATTTTCAATAAAACACGACGAACGACATTAATGTGACATTTTAAAATGGAATAGACGCAAGGGGAGATAATTCGCAGTTTACTGTGAAGAAATGACTTGAAAATCGCTGGGTGTAAATTTTGTGGACGACTATTGCGCTCAACGTGAATTGAGTAAAATAAATTGAAATCATTTAATGATGGGAGATATGTTACGAATAATAAATAGGTTCAAATATGACACC
The DNA here is from genome assembly GCA_964036315.1 of Acanthosepion esculentum. Lineage (NCBI taxonomy): Eukaryota > Metazoa > Mollusca > Cephalopoda > Sepiida > Sepiidae > Acanthosepion > Acanthosepion esculentum. Next base: position 1,016,226 of record OZ038518.1, on the reverse strand, counting down.
GAAATCCGAAGACGCGACAGAATAAATGCTAAGAAATGTACTGAGAAACAGTAAAATTATTTTTTGAAACAAAATATGAGTGCCGTAAATGGTGTAAAAAATGTTCTGCTATAAGGCAGTGTATCATAAACAATATTCTCATAGATTGAAGAGAGATCTTAAGGCTACGGAAATGTAGATCTACGGGTAGGTGATGATAATACTATGACAGGAAAGTGTGAGAAACGTGAAAATTGTAAGGAAAAGTTGGAAACAAAACATTCAAAAAATTAGAGTTTTGACAGGCCATGTCATATCTCCGTTTTATAAATCCCATTGCTTTTCCCCCGTCTTCCAAAATATCCTTCTTTCACCTTGGTGTGGTAAAACTCATTACTTTCCCTGTGTTCCAAATCTCATTCCTTTCACCTCCGTGTCGCAAAACTCATTCTTTCCCCGTGTCCCAAATCTTCTTCCTTTCACCTCCGTGTCGCAAAACTCATTCCTTTCCCCGTGTTCCAAATTTCTTTCCTTTCACATCCGTGTCGCAAAACTAATTCTTACCCCGTGTTCCAAAATCTCCTTCCTTTCGCCTCCGTGTCGCAAAACTCATACCTTTCCCCGTGTTCCAAATCTCCTTCGTTTCACCTCCGTGTCGCAAAACTTATTCCTTTTCCCGTGTTCCAATTCTCCTTCCTTTCACCTCCGTGTCGCAAAACACATTCTTTCCCCGTGTTCCAATTCTCCTTCCTTTCATCTCCTTGACGCAAAACTCATTCCTTTCCCCGTGTTCCAAATCTCCTACCTTTTACCTCCGTGTCGCAAAACTCATTCCTTTCACCGTGTTCCAAATCTCCTTCCTTTCGCCTCAGTGTCGCAAAACTCATTCCTTTCTCCGTGTTCCAAATCTCCTTCCATTCGCCTCCGTGTTGAAAAACTCATTCCTTTCTCCGTGTTCCAAATCTCCTTCCTTTCACCTCCGTGTCGCAAAACTCATTCTCCCCCCCGTGTTCCAAATCTGTTTCCATTCGCCTCCGTGTTGAAAAACTCATTCCTTTCTCCGTGTTCCAAATCTCCTTCCTAACACCTCCATGTCGCAAAACTCATTCTTTTCCCCGTGTCCCAAATCTCCTTCTATTCACCTACGTGTCGCAAAACTGATTCCTTTCCCCGTGTTCCAAATCTCTTTCCATTCGCCTCCGTGTTAAAAAACTCATTCTTTCCCCGTGTTCCAAATCTCCTTCCTAACACCACCGTGTCGCAAAACTCATTCCTCTCCACGTGTTCCAAACCTCCTTCCTTTCCCGCATATTCCAAATGTCATTCTTTTCCCACAGCACCCGTGTTCCAAATCGCAATCCTGTCCCGCGTTTTCAAAATCACCTTCCTTTGCCGCATGTGGCAAATTTCATTCCTTTCCTACGTGTTCCAAATCTCATTCCTTTTCCGCATATTCCAAATCTCATTCGCCCCTCCCCATCGTATTCTACATTGCATTCCTGTACCTCGTATTCAAAATCACCTTCCTTTTCGGCAGGTTTCAAATCTCATTCCTTTCCTTCGTGTTAAAATCTCATTAATTTTCCTCCGTGTTCCAAATCTCATTCTTTTTCCCCATGTTTCAAGCCACATTCTTTACATCCGTGTTCCACACCTCATTTCTTTACTCCCAGTTTCCAAATTCCATTCCTTTCCACCGTATTCCAAATGTCATTCTTGTTTTCTGTGTTCCAAGTTTTATTCTTTAAATCCGTGTTCCAAATCACATTCCTTTCCCTCCGGGTTCCAAATCACATTCTTTTCCCCTGTGTTCCAAATTTTAAACACTTTGATAATCACTTATTTTCCCCACATTTATTTTTAAGGTTTTGCTTATTATGAAAAGAAAACAAGCTCGCATTTTAATTTATTACAAACTGCATAACGATATTCCCGCGTTTAGCTGAATTAACGTGCGACCTTTCTGCTATTGTCCATAACACATTCCTTATTAGGATGTTCCCGAAAGATTGAAAATCATGATAATGGCTTCGTATGGAAAACAATGCCCTGTTGAATGATAGCAAATTTATTCATTTTTGAAAATTACTATGCACAAACGACGTAAAACGAAGGAACGGCCAGAGACAACGAAAGAATAAAATACATTAAAAAAGGAAGGAAAAGAACAATACCAAACTTTATTATTTTGTAATCTACAGAGAAAATCTATGGAATGGCAAAAAGTGAAAACAAAAATAACTCCGATTATCATGCATGGAAACATTTATTGAACAGGGAATAATTTTAAAAGAATTCTGTCAGAAATATTGAAATAAGATGAAGAAGCTGTGATATATCAAAACGTATTAGCGAAAGAAAACGATAGTTGAATACATCTTCAGGAGACAAGCATATCGATCATCCTTTACCAAAGAGTATAGTTGATAAGATTAACGATCATCACTTATCAAAGAGTTTCATTGACAAGCATATAGATCATCCGTTGTCAAAAAGTATATGTGACAAGATTATACATCATTTCTTGACAAAGAATATCTTGATAATCCTATCGATGTTGCTTTATCAAATAGTAACATTTGAAATGCTTACCTATTATTTCTTATTAATGAATATCGCAGATAAGCTTATCGATTTTTCATTATTAAAGAGTCTCATTTACAAGCTTATCGATGATCCCTAGTTAAAGAGTGTATGTGACAAGATTATACATCATCTCTTGACAAAGAATATCTTGATAATCTTATCGATCTTGCTTAATTAAAGAGTAACATTGAAATGCTTATCTTTTATCTCTTATCAATGAATATCGATGATAAGCTTATCTAACATCCCTCATCTATGAGCATAGTTAACTTGCTTACAGATAGATAAATATTCATATATTTAACACGTTTCGAGAGTTAACATTGATCTTCAAAGAGTTAAATGAAATGTCAATCATCATCTTCATTGTTCTTAACTCTTATTCTTGTGTTGCCATCTTAATAGTATATTTTTATCATAATAACAAACAAAAGTCATTGAAACAAAGCAAGTTCAGTCGACCAATGATGACAATTCCAGAACAACGTACCTATAAACAATTTTTCTATCCTCTGCCAGCCGCTATGATGGAGATAGCATTACCTCGAACAGTCGCCAGTGAGACACGCTGCAAGAGCCACTCCGTTTCGCGAGGCTCGTTCCTTAATCGAGACGCAATCGCGCCAATCCCCCGAAGGAACGCTATCGAACGAGGGCCAATAACCCCTGGAGTCTCCACTGCCACAGGAGTAAAAAAAAAGTCTATCAACAAGAGAAGAATATTTAGCTATTTTTTTTTTATCTCTGCCTCTCGGGCGACGAACCCCGGCTCAACCGCGGACCTGATCAAATTACCGACCGAAAATATATCATATCCTCTAATACTCTGTAACACCTCGCATCTTAGTATTTTCATTGCTTGCTGGGGGTGAAATAATTAATATACCTGGCGTAGTGGTTAAATTGTCGTGTAAATTGCGCAAAAATGAACATACCGCTGACATCTCGTTTTAACAGATATATTTACCAAAATTACACAAAAATAAATTGAAATACTAAAGAGGAGATTTATTCAAGAAAATCGCCATTGGCTTCAACCATGGCCCACCAATGACTTCGGAAATCTATGCATCTCTTCTGTACGTTCCCCTTGTTTAAATGGGTGAATGCTGTCATAATCCTTGCGTTCAGTTCATCTTCGGTGTTACAAGGAGCTTTTTTGGTCAATTGTTCAACTAATGCCCGCACATAATAATTAAGGGGGTGGCAAGTCTGGGGAGTTAGGTGGCCAGATGTAAGGGGGTGATGTGGACACACAAATTGTCTGGCAGCCATGACTGATTTCTTCTTTTTGTGTCGCATGGTGCAATGTCATCGTGTCTTCCAGCAGTCACCCTCTTGACCCAAGGCAACACTACCTCCCCAAGGCACTTGATGTAAGTCTTCGTGTTGAGTCTGAGACCCTCACCAACAAGTTCGGGAGTTCTTTTTTATTAGTACGATCAGAGTGAGTTTTCTGAGATGCAATATCTTCGTAATCACAGTTAGACTCATCGAACTCTTTACGAATGTTCTGCACTGTCCTCAGATTCACACCCAAGCACCCTGAAATATTTGTATTGGAGCTTCCGGGGAAAATGCTAAACGGTACAGCATGCCCTTTCCAAATTTCTCATGCGGAGTGAATTGCGTCATGGTCCGATTTTTCTCACAGACGTTGCTAAACTGACCATAGTATCCTGTGCAGTCGACAAGAAAAAAAAACAAAAGAACAAGCCGCTTGCGTGTAATTAAAAATATAAAATGTGACAATTTAACCATCGCACCATGTATATAGACAATTCTTCCATGCGCCATTTTCTCTGCACTTAAGAATCGGTAGTCTTTTATTACGGCTTGCGCGAATGAAGACAGAACCAATCATCAACCCAGAGAGAAGTGTTTCTTTTTTTTCCAATTGCAAACATTGTTACTGGCAGATTAAGTGAATTACCAACTGATCAGATAAGGGCTTGATTTTTTTTTCTTTCCTTTGCATCTGAGCCGAGAGCAAATGATATTGACTCAACCCACCGAGTACTCATGTTATCAAGTTGCAAGGATTCGCAAGGTGTGAATCTAATGGGATTAAGTTCATGTTGAAGAAGACTGATAACGAATTACTATATCCAAAGTGTATTTTCCCGCACAATTCCACTGTTTCGATTCAAGGTACTTATCTTCTCGGAAAAGCTGCCAGGGATTGAATAAATCCTCCGTCAGTGTGCCGAGAATATTTTTTGGAGATCATTTTTACTATCGAGTTTTTTTTTTGTTTTTTTTTTGCCTCATTTTTTTTATAAACCTTTTGTTAAGTAATTTTTGCCGATCGTTTGATTAAAGGTACAACGCACGGGAGATGACAGAGGAGTTACAGTCAGTTACAAAATGGATACCTTTCCAAGAGAAGCAAGAATATAGACAAAAACGTAGAGAGAATATATAAGGAAACATTTGCTGTTCGTTTGCTATGAAACAAATAGCAGGGTAGACAGATCTTTCTAGCTTTGAGTGGTCGACGTTCTAAAAAAAATGTACTACACTGACCTGAAAACCAAAGACAATAAATCAGGAAATTAACTTTATACCGCCCATATGCTAACGACTCTCCTAAACCCTTTATTAGGTTTATCACTTACAATCGAATTATTGTAACGCAAACTTTAAACCGTCTGAAACTGTTCTCTCTGCTGTGTTTGTTTGTTTGATTATCGGCACATCAACTCAAATTATTGCTAGTAATTCTTTTAAAATAATTTTACAAAAATGTATTGCTGGTAATTTTAAAAAACTTACAAAAATGTATTGCTGGTAATATATATATATATATATATATATATATATATATATATATATATATATATATATATATATATATATATATATATATTCTTAAAAATATATTGCTGGAAATTTTTTTTGTTTTTTACAAAAATGCAGTGCTGTTAATTTTTTAATTTTTTTTTACAAAAATGTATTGCTGGTATTTTTTTCAGAGTTTTTACCAAAATTTCTGCTGATAATGTTTTCATACATATTTTTACAAAAATTGTATTGCTGGTATATTTTAGTAGGAAAATGGATTGTTTTCAATTTTTTACTATAAAAATATATTTTTATAATTTCATATTTTTTTTATGCTAGTTTCGGGGTTTACTATTTGCACCTAACTGGGAACTGAACAAGTACTACCAACCTGGGTCAAGTTGGACCTGGGAACAACAGAAACTTAAGAGGTTGTTCCACGCTCCTTAAAACGTCCCGATCAGATATTTTGCTGCTGGATGTTGTTTATCGTCATACCGAGGACGTATCTCTGCTATGGAAACACAAGAGAATTTTAATTAAATCAAGCCAATCTTCGTTTCAATAATTCCATGTGTGAGTAAGTTTGTAAGTATACTTGTATGTCTAAGCGGGTATCGGCGCTTATGTGTATTCGTAATTATGTATGTGACTGTCTAGTAGGAGGTGTTCTAATGTCTTCCTCTTTGTGCGGCAAGACATCGTAGTCAGATGTCATCCCACTTTAATATATATATATATATATATATATATATATATATATATATATATAAATGGTAGTATTCGTTTGGAAAATGGTGGTACTCGTTTGGAAAAACCTCGGATAGCTCACCTTGCAGTAGAACAAATCAGTACCCGAGGAAAAATGGGAACTAAAAATAGAAAGAAACACGCGAACATTAAAACAAGGTGAAAATAATCATCCAGTGTTCAAGCTCCACGTCCAAAGAAAAAAAACATAAAACTTGGTTTTTACTCGTTATATATATATATATATATATATATATATATATATATATATATATATATATATATATATATATCCATACGTCAAAACAATCCTTATTCCTCCATAGCTGAACACTTTTTATCAATCAAGACACTCATTAGACAACTGTAAATGTTTATTGATAGACTCCGATTTTAGTTCAACATACACACGCAGAAAGAAAGAGAAATACTGAATTTTCAAATTAGACACATATAAACTAGGGTTAAACAAAGACTTGGGAATTTTAAATCTGTATAAAGATTTCAATAGTTAAAAAATTTCTTGAGTTATAGTTAAAAAAAAACTTTTTAAACAACATCTAAAATATTATCGTTAGATTTACGTTAGAAATCTTCAAACACAGTTGCATTCCACATCACGTGACGTCCGCGTCTCGCGACGGACGCTACTTGAAAACAAACTTCTGAATACAGTTATTTAATTAATTTCTGAAGAAACATCGGGGGGGGGTCTGAAATATCAAGTATATATATATATAAAAAATTAAAATAAATACTTTCACAAAAAAACATTCAATTTTTTTTCTTTTAATTTGCAACTTTTCAGTTTTTTCTCCATATTATATACATATCAAGAATGTATACGTGACTTCTCATTATGCTATATATATATATATATATATATATATATATATATATATATATATATATATATATATATATATATTACAATGTATCATTCATACAAAAATAGATTAGTAAAGTTAAAGGTGCATCAACCTTCAAATCTCTCGATGAATGTTATGATCCTTGTTTTTAAAAATTATAAGCTGTATGTGGTCTTTCTTTAATACGCAAGTACTTTCAACTGTAACTTCAGTCATCTTCAGGCATGGAAATTATTTTATTTTCGGTAAAATTCAGGTAGCATCCGAGACGAAAATAATTAAATGCTAATCGAAATATGTTTTTTTAAATGTGTTATTGTTAACTGATACAAACCTTTGGAGCGTGCAGTCACAACGCTAAGGTTGAATTTTTTAAAAATTTAATAGAGTGTGTTTTTACTAATATGGCAATTTGATATATATATATATATATATAATCATTATATAATGAAAAACAGACACATAAAATAACATTAGATGATAATTTATATTATTGAGGTCGATAAAAATGGCCTCACTTCTTCACACCTGTAAACCAAATGTAATGGAAAAAATCACTCCAGGTTTAAAACTTAGGAATAGATTTTCTTTAAATTTACTTATATTGCGAGAGTGGGGGAAAGAAAGATGTAAATTTTTGATCGTATAAGTATAGGGGAGAAAGAAGATGGTGTGCATATAGAGAGGAGTGAAAGAGAGAATAATTGAATTGACAGTGAGACCAAAAGGTTTCGTCTCAGTTGTATTAACTGACATTACGACTGGTGGTGCTCTAATTTAACATACTGATTGTGAACATAAATTGTTACATAAAATCGCAGTTGAGAATAAAATTAAGGAAAAGGAAAAGCACAGTACTGGGGAGTCAATGAGAGTTGTAAAATCGAAATTCTGTCTGGGTCCTTCTTTGGTCAAGTTTTTGACACATATGCATTTAATTTTAAAAATATATATAATTTACATTAAAAATAGGAGTTGGTTAATAACATTCTAAAAATATTCTGAATTTTGCTAAAGATTTCACATTTAACGTAAAATTATATATATATGTGTGTGTGTGTATGTGTGTGTGTATTTGTCTGTTTTAATATATAATTATCCATGAGAATATCCATAAATTATTTATAAAAACGATTATGATATTCAGAAAAAATATACAGAGGTTGGACAAAATAATCGAAACACTTGTTAAATTCAAAGAAAATTTATTTAATATGGAGTTGGTCCTCGTTTAGCCTCACATACAGCTTTAAAAAGTCTAAGAAAGGAATCATACAGCTTCCTGACTTCATGCAGAGGAACTTTCAGCCATTCTTCCATTAACACCTGCTCTAGCTCCACAACGATGGAGGATAGCGGCTCCTAATGTTTAATAATATTGATATCTGGTGATTGGGGAGGCCGCTACATGTGTTCTAGTTCACTTTCATGCTATTCATACCCATTCTTAACCACTCAAGCGGCATGTATTGAAGCATTATCTTCTTGGAAGATGCAGTCACCATCAGGGGGTAAAGTCTGGGCCATTGGATGAATATGATCACCCAAAATGTTCAGGTAATCTTTTCTGTTGATTCTACCACGCAATGCATCTATAGGACCGAGACATTTCCATCATATAGCGGCCCAGATTATCACTGATCCACCACCATGCTTCACTGTTGGAAGAAGGCAATCAGGGTTGTAAGCTTCTTTGGGCTGCCTCCACACATAAACTTGCCCTGAAGTTGGGAAAAGAGAAAAACTGAACTCGTCTGAGAATATGACTTGCTTCCATTGGTCTGCAGACCAGGCATTGTGATCTCTGCACCACTTCAACCTCTTCTGAATGTTGCGAGTGGAGAGAAGAGGTTTCCTTACGGCAGCTCTTCCAAGATATCCAGCCTTATAGAGCTCACGACGAACAGTTTTAGTAGAAATGGGACTATTCAGATGATTATTCAACTCAACAGTCACTTTGGCCGCAGTAGTCCGATGATTTTTCGTAACATTGCCTTTCAATGCACGTCGGTTCCTGTCAGTAAGTTTGCAAGTCCGGCCCGAATTGCTATGCTTACTAGAGGTGTTACTCTGTTTCTTGAATTGCGTCATAGTTCTTGATATGGTAGCTCTTGAAAAAACAAACAGTTCAGCAACCTTAGTGATTGAGGCTCCCGGCATGCGAGCTCCAACAATTTGCCCTTTTTCGAACTCGGAGTGGTCACGCATTTAGCTTAAATTTTACTAAATTCTAAAAAATAAATAAGACAGAGAATAAATTAGATAAATAAACGTATTTACATTAGATATAACCTGCAATTACGAAGTTTTAGTTAAAGTTCTTAATATAATAGGTCTTTGAAATATAGGAGTGGAATTTGACCCTGTTCCAATTATTTTGTCCAACCCCTGTAAATAAATATAAAATTAAACATATTATATTATAAAGTATATTAAAAAAAGAAATGTACTAAAGTTTAACGGGATACGAAGAGACTTTATAAAATTACTTAATTGGATCCGAATTAACTATGTATGATATATCTACTAAGAATACAAGTTTACATCTATAAGTTGAATAAGTATCTGTATCTATATCTTTAGGAGAAACTTTTTATATAAATATACATGTAGTACCAAATTTCTTTAAACATATAATTAACTTTTTTTTTAATATACACATTGCAATAATAACAGTCACTGTGGAAACATTAGAAGTCTAAAAAAGCAAACAACTTAATAAATATATGCCAGACATGGTTAACATCAATAAAATATGAGCACTATATATGCATATATCTATATATACGCATACTCATATATACAATATGTACACTTATATACAGATCCATAACCACATAGATTTATATAGATATATATATAAATCTATTAAGTAACACAATAACTCCCAATGCATGCCAAAAAATTAACCGGTACACGTATATAGTGTTCTTTCCAAGTGTAGCTTAGATGTAGCACAAGGCGAATAGCATTGGGTCATCCAGTGAGGATAAAACTCGCTACTCAGTCGTAATTGTTCTAGCAAGACAAGCTTGCTAATCATTACACCGCCTCGAGGTGCCTGAACTGGCACCAGTATATAAGTAGTATATCCCAATTCACAACCAACATAGATATAACTACATATATTCTCATATATACACATACATCCATAGACTATCATAATACGTATACATTACATATGTAAAAACAGCCCCATACCCAATACACAGTCTACGCCTAAATGCATCCATATATATATATATATATATATATATATATATATATATATATATATATATATATATATATATATATATATATATATATAAACGTATTATATTAGGCAGCATATATTTTATATTATAAAGAGATAGCCATACATTGAATAAATTAGTAGAATTAATGCAATTAATGGCGAAATCAAAAACTTAAAATATTTGAAATTCAGCGTTGCGACTTGCACGCTTCAATATTATATACCACATTAAATATATTATATATACACATTCTTAAAAAAACATCTTTCGGTCTAAAATACATTATATATATATATATATATATATATATATATATATATATATATATATATATATATATATATATATATTATAAATTAATAGATTTAAAATATGGTTTTACCGCTACACAGTGATAACCATGTTTCAGAAATGAAACATGGTTATCACTGTGTAGCGGTAAAACCATATTTTAAATGTATTAATTTATAATATTAATGCTCTGTAAATTTAAATTTACATAGAGCACTATTGTGTAAAAATAAAAATATCTATAAGAACACCAGATTTTATATCTTACTGTTCTTTCCTTTTTATTTATATATACCTATATATATATATATATTGTCATCCACAGCTCATCAGTGTGACTAGACGTCCGGTTGCCTCTGGCTAGAATCGAAAACCGGCTGAATTTGCGTCAGTCGGAAATTTTACCCTGAAGCCGTTGGCGCACGGCAGAGAAGATATATATATATATATATATATATATATATATATATATATATATATATATATATATATATATATATATATATATATATATATATATATATATATATATATTTAAAGACATTTTTTATGTTTAACATTGTTTTTTTATAGATACAAGTTTTTAAGTAAATCCTCTGCTTATAATAAACAGTATTAAATAACATTTACCGACTTGAATGTCCGAGAAATTTTCATAGAATATATTCGTTCTCCGACAGGATTCGAACCTGTATCCTATACGGAACTGTCATATAGTCATATAGTTTATAAACAGTAAGTTCGACTTGGCCAACCGAACGATCCTCAGTGTCCGGAACAGTTAAAGTACGTCAGGCTATATGTTGTTTCCCTATAGGATACAGGTTCGAAGCCGGCAAATGCTATTTAATACTGTTTATTATAAACAGAGCATTTACTTAAATAATTGTATCTATAAAAAAAATGTTAAACATCAAAAAATGTCTTTAAATAATTGTCGGATTTTGTCCATTTCATAGTATATATATATATATATATATATATATATATATATATATATATATATATATATATATATATATATATATATATATATATATATATATATATATATATATATTCTTAAAAGGTCTATAAGTACACATGAATACAGAACAATTTCATATATGCTTTAACACTTGATATAATCCAATATTCGAACGCAATATCACAGGGACAGCCGCACAGAAACATATTTCATAGCACACATATATACACATATACATATATACACTTATCCATAAACATATTTATACGTACATTTATATATATATATATATATATATATATATATATATATATATATATATATACGCACACTCATATATTTATATATATATATATATTTAAATATATATATACATACATACATACATATATATATATATATATATATATATATGTGTGTGTGTGTGTGTGTGTGTGTGTGTGTGTGTATGCATGTGAATATGTGTGTGTTTATGTACATGGAGTTGGAATATACATTTTTTATACCAGAACAGTGTCTGGAAAATGAGTTACAAAGTAAAATTTATTTCAATTAATACAAAAGAAAATAATAATAATAATAATAATAATAATAATAATAAAAAAAAAAAAACTGGAGGCAGAAAGAAGAATTTATTCAATGACCCGTAATAAATGCCACAAAGACTACAAATGAGAAACCTCAAGGAAATCTCATTTATATAAAAGGTGATATGAACACAAATTGCATTTTTGCGAAAGAAAACGCTAACTGCATTCATTGTTCATTGTAATAAATCTGAACATAATGATAATATAAGGAATAATTCTTTAATTAAAGCGAAAGAAATTTACTAAAAAAGAAAGTGTCCATAAAGTGCTTTCATTGCTAGGTTATCCACGTCCAGTTTTTTTAAAACATATTACCTCTCTTGCCAGAGCTCATATTATCACAATATGAGATAATTAACAAGAATAATGGAAAAAAAAAAGACATAATCGAAATTATTTACATTATTCGGACTATTATCCTCATCTTTGTCGCCATATTTATAACAACGTTTCGGTCTTTGTACGCCCCGACCTTCTTCACTGGGGTAGACTGTTTTAGTTCCAAGTGCCATGTTTTTTTATGGATGTCAGTTATCAGTTATCTCCTGTTAATTCCCCTCGCCAAGTTCCCCACTGCCTTAACCGTTTGAGTCCGGTCACTGGATCTAACCAACTCCTTTATCCACTGTGCCATGTCTTCTTGAGGACATCTGTGCAATAATTTCTGGGTATGATAAAGCTAATGTCTTCAGCAACCATTTTTTACCAGTAATCATACTGCAGTTTTTTCTTTTATCAACAAGTTTTTACCAGAGCTCATATTGCAATTTTGTTGTTATTATCGCTTTTCTCTGGCACTCCTTATTACTAGTTCCCATATTGTATTCATTTCTATGCTTGGTCGGACCCAGGAGATTTGTGTAGCCTAGTATATGTGCTGATTCCTTGAGTTTACAAATTTTCCAATTGTGTTCTTTGTCTATGATCTCAACCTGATTCCACAGTGAGCGAAATAATGGGTTCAATTGGACATTCCAACCACCTGAAGAAGGCCGGAGCGTACAACGGCCGAAACGTTGTAATAAATATGGCGACAAAGATGAAGGCAATAGTCCGAATAATGTCATTAGTGTACATAATACCTCATCTCAGAAATATAGACAAATAATCGAAATAATCAGCGTTCCAATATTCTCATCTGTGCGTCATTATAACAAACGTTTGCATGTTGATAGTTCCCACTCCAATTCATGCGCACTTGTGGTGTCACATCAGAAGAAACTTCTTTGGTTTAATAAGGAGTTTTAATTTTTCATATACTCATAGAAACAGGTTTCATTTCAAGATCTATATGTTCTAGCTTTTTACAAAATTTCCATTTTACCTTAGTAGCTTTATTAGCTTCTTTTAAATTCCAAAATATTTAGTAAGAGATGTACTAATTTTATAAGTACTATTGGTGATACCACCTAGTCTTAAAAGAAATCTTGCTACTACCAATATAAATTTTTTCAACAGTCGGATTCTCGATTGTAGAAATAGTACTTAGACAAGAGAGGCGGTTAAACATTGGTTTCGTAATGGACATTCGTAAAAATCCTTGTAATTACATTGTTTAATATTATTAAGAGTATCATATATTATCACAATTTTTAAATTGGTTTAAGATTTTATTATTATGCTTTTTATAATCTTCTCAAGATTATCGGTGCAACTGTTACATGGTTTTTGTGCGTTTCTATTAAATATTTTATTAAAGAGTTACTTTTAGGGAAACGTTTATCAGTTAAATGGAGGAACTTCTGGCCTAACTTAGTACTAATTGACTAAATAGGGGTGTCAACCAAATGATTTTCCAATTTTCCTTAAATCAACATTATCATATACAATTTACATTGTTCGGACTATCGGCCTCATCTTTGTTGTCCTATTTATCACAACGTTTCGGCCGTTGTATGCTCCGGCCTTCTTCAGGTGGTTGCCATGTCGAACTGAACCCTTTATTTCGCTCACTCGGGTAGACTGTTCTAGTTCCACGTGTCATATCTAATGGATGTCACTTATCAGTTATCTCCTGTTAATTACTCTAAATTCTCCACCGCCTTAACCAGGTATTGAACTCACACTCGTTGGGTCCAATCACTGGGTATAACTAACGCCTTTATCCACATGTGTCCTTGAGGACATCTGTGTATGAATTTCTGGGACTTATAAACCTAATCTCTTCAGCCACCAGTGCTCATATTGCAATTGTTGCTGTTATCATTTTTTATTTTTTTACCAGAGCTCATATTACAATTTTCGTTGTTATTATCGCTTTTCTCTGGCACTCCTTATTACTGGTTCCCATATTGTATTCATTTCTATGCTTGGTCAGCTCAGGATATTTTTGTGGTTTAGCATATCTGCTGATTCCGTAAGTTTACGAAATTTCCAATGTTGTTCTTTGTCTATGATTTCAACCTGATCCCACAGAGTGCGGTGATCTCCCTTTTCTCTCCATATGGGGTCAGCCACGCTTGAGTTTTCCAATTCCCCTCGTGTTACAGCCTTTTGGTGTTCTTAAATCTTTACTTTAAGTGGGCTGCCTGTCTCTCCTTTATATTTCTTTCCGCAGCTGCACGAGATGGCGTACACGCAGTCTTTAGTCATATTCACCTCTATGGGAGATTTTACTTGGGAGAGATATCTGCGAAGCGTCGTCCAGCTTTTGAAGGTTGTCCTGATGTTATATGGACCGCAGAAGAAGGCCGGACCGTACAACGGCCGAAACGTTGTGATAAATATAGCAACAAAGATGAAGACGATAGTCCGAACAATGTAAATAGTGTACATAATACCTCATCTCAGAAATATAGAGAGATACAATATTATCATATTTTCTATACTTGATTTCAGCGTACTTGTAACGACTATTTTTAAGACAGTATTATAAACACCACTATATTTATTAAACACATCTTTGCTAGTTCTACGTTCCATAGTTAGTTCTAAATAATTAACAACTAAAGAATGTTCTCTTTTATCCAATTTGATATCGTGGATTTTTACCCCACACTTTCAAGAATCTTTTTACCCTAACTTGCCCTAGAATTGTCTACGTAATGTTGAGTATGCGCGTTGTTTGTTATTCATTTTGTTGAATGCACTGTATAGGAGGTCAGCTGGGCACCGTCTGTGAAAAAAACGAGCACCATGACGCAATTCAATCTAGCAGAAATTTGAAAACGACATGATTTTACTGCTTGGCATTCGCGCCGGAAGCTCATATAAGAATAATTTAGAGTGGTAGGGTGTCAATCTGAGGACAGTGCAGAGGATTCGGAAAGAGTAGGATGAGTCGAATGCTGATTACGAAGGTGCTTGAAGTGACCAGTAGTGATGGTGGCAGCATGCCTCCATATCTTCCCAGAGAGCATCAAACGCAATACGGAGGCCTAAATCAAGTGGCTTGTGGCGGTAGTGAGGGTCGAGAAGGTGGCTGCAGGAAGAACCCAATGTCTGGTAACAGGGATCAGCACCATACCACACAAGCAGGATAACCTAGTCATGGCTGCCATTGTGCGACCTTCACACCCCTTTCAACTGGTCACCTAACTCCCCAGATTAAAGCCACCTTGATTATTATGTCATTTTGTCATATCTGTTAAAATGAGATGTCAGTTTTATTTTCATTTTTGCCTCATTTACACGAAAATTTGTCTTTAGCATCCTATATACACAGTGGTTGGACAAAATAATTGGAACACTCCTATATTTCAAAGACCTACTATATTAAGAACTTTAACAAAAACTTCGTAATTGCAGGTTATATCTATTGTAAATACGTTTATTTATCTAATTTACTCTCTTTGGCTTATTTATTTAAAGAATTTAGTAAAAATTTAAGCTAAATGCGTCACCTCTCAGAGTTCGAAAAAGGGAAAATTGTTAGATCACGCATAGCAGGAGCTTCGATCTCTAAGGTTGCTGAATTGTTTGGTTTTTCAAGAGCTACCATATCAAGAACTATAACGCAATTCTAGAAACAGGGCAAAACCTCGAGTAACCGAAGCAATTCGGGCCAGGATTGCAAACTTACTGACAGGAACCGACGTGCATTGAAACGCAATGTGTCAAAAAATCATCGGACTGCTGCGGTCAAAGTGACTGCTGAATTGAATAATCATCTGTATACTCCAGTTTCTAGTTAAACTATTCATCGTGAGCTACATAAGGCTGGATATCATGGAAGAGCCGCCGTAAGGAAACTTCTACTCTCCACTCGCAACATTCTTAAGATGTTGAACTCGTGCAGAAATCCCAATGCCTGGTCTGCAGACCAATGGAAGCAAGTTATATTCTCAGACGATTTCAGTTTTTCTCTTTTCCCAAATTCAGGTCGAGTTTGTGTGGAGGCAGCCCAAAGAAGCTTACAACCCTGACTGCCTTCTTCCAACAGTGAAGCATGGTGCTGGATCAGTGATAGTTTGGGCCGCCATATGATGGAAATGTCTCGGTCCAATAGTTTTCCCTGCATAGAAGAATCAACAGCAAAGATTACCTGAACATTTTGTGTGATCATGTTCATCCAATGGGCCAGACCTTACCCCCTGATGCTCACTGCATCTTCCAAGACGATAATGCTCCAATACATACCGCTCGAGTGGTTAAGAATTGGTATGAAGAGCATAAAAGTGAGCGAGAACACATGAAGCGGCCTCCCCAATCTCCAGATAGCAATATTATTGGAAATTTGGGGTGCATTTTGGAGCGACAAGTTAGGAGCCGTTATCCTCCACCGTCGTGTCTTAAAGAGCTGGGGCAGGTGTTAATGGAAGAATGTCTGAAAATTCCTTTGGCTGAAGTCAGAAAGCTGTATGATTCGATTCCGAGATGTATTAAAGCTGTATGTGAAGCTAAAGTAGAACCAACTCCATATTAAATAAATGTTCTTTGAATTTAACAAGTGTTTTAATTATTTTGTCCAACCCCCCATATATATATATATATATATATATATATATATATATATATATAATATATATATATATATATGTAACGCATTCTCTAGTTTCGCCTCTGATATAGATAGACAACCACACAAACAGGCGGGCAGATCCTCTCTCGAGTCTAGACATTGGATGTGATAAGGTAATCTAATTTTATTTGATTTATGATCTCTAACTACAAAAGACGGTGTACATCGTCGTCAGTAAGAGGATGAACCCGAAATGCGATCTGAAGGTCGGGAACACTAGAATCAAGCAGGCGCAAAATTTGAATACCTGGGAAGCGTCTTGACAGAGGACGGTAAGTGCGACACTGAGATCCGTAGTCGTATTGGGCTGGCCAAAGACACATTCCCAAAGCTGGGTAGATTACTGCGAGACAGGAGGATTTCTTTGGTAACAAAGAAAAGAATACTGAACCGTTACGTGACATCTGTTCTCCATTACGATGACGAATGTTGGACGATTTCCTCAAAGATGAAGAGACTCGAGGCGACGGAAATGTGATTCTACAGAAGGATGCTAAGGATATCATGGACCGAGCCTGTGAGCAACGATGAGATCTTAGAGAGGTTGCAAACAAAGAGAAGGCTTCTACTTAATATCAGGAATTGGCAGCTGAAATTTTTGGCACACGCAATGAGGAAGGAGGGCCCGGAATTTTGTTTTTATACTTGGAGTTATGTGTGTGTGTGTGTGTGTGTGTGTGTGTGTGTGTGTGTGTGTGTGTGTGTGTGTGTGTGTGTATTTAGGCAGCATATGTTCTTTCAAATAATTTTTATTTTCCCAAATACTTTCAATCTCATCTGAGACCATCTTCAGAGATTTCATATCTATGTATGTGTTATGAGTTAACAACGTAAATTCAAAATATTATTTTTTTTATTTACCTCTATGCAATGGAGATAACTTATGTGAGTAGTTTAAAATAATTTTTCTTAAACATTTTTAAAAGATTTTTTAATTGTAGATTTTTTAATTTGGGATTTTTATATAACACTTTGCTGTTATAATCGTAGTTGATTATTTTTGGCCCCATTTCTCTCTGGCTAGCCTATTTCGGCAGACGAAGATATCGGTCGTCTGTCTTATCTACCCCGGTGTGGATTAAGTTCGTGTCAGAAATAAAAATTTAATTGTGAAAGCTAGAGTAAGAAAAATAAAAATTAAAAATTAAAAAAAAAAAACAGTCGAAAAACTAATAGAGAATTTATCCATATCAACTTTGCTGTTATAATCGAAGTTGATTATTTTTGGGTCGCAATTCTCTCTAACATACATATATATATATATATATTTTAATCTACTTTCTATGAATGTGTTTCTAAATATACTATTTAACTCACATTAAATCCCTAAATTATTTGTAAAAGAGATTAATATTTAAATTGCTAGCAAACATCAAATTAATTTCTTCGGTGTTTTTAAAAATTTAAATTACTATCAAACATTAAAAACTGTTTTTTTTACATAAATTGCTAAAAATTACCACCCCTCCTCTCCCTTCGTAAAACCTATTTGCAGCTTCTTTCTATTTACTTCCCCCTCCTTTTTTCTTTTTTCTTTTTACTTTTTTCTCTCACCTCCCCCTTCCCTTTCAATATATCACTTCCGTTAAGTTAACCGATTAAATAGGTCAATGTCTGGTCCTTCCTCCCCTAATACTAAATATGATAGATAAAAATATCAAAATAAACTAACTCTAAACTCGATCATGTCTCTCACAATACTCCTCACTACCCTCTCTGTTAAATTACATAAACTTAATACTGCCCGTCAAAATTGTAAATGTTCATTTCATTTTTCGTTTCACCTTTTGGAAGTGTTGTCTGATGATCCAGCGTCCTTTAAAAGGGTTATGGGGAAATAAATTATTACACGGGGCCTTAAAGTGATCTGTTTTTCTTCATATATATATATATATATATATATATATATATATATATATAACAAATCAGTCGGTGTATAATCCAAGTGGATCCTGGAAATATAAAATATCAAAGCGGATCTACAAAAAGAGTTCAATGTATTTCTCATTACAGATCAATATATTTAATAAATAATATAATCTAAAATCAACTCATATGGGGAATAGCCTATTTCGAAAGACGAAGATATCGTTCGTCTGTCTTTTCTACCCCGGTGTGGACTAAGTTCATGTCAGAAATAGAAATTTAATTGTGAAAGTATTGTGGGGGCCTACCTACAAATGGACTCTTCCACACCTATATAATATAGCGGCCAACTCTGAGTAATGTCATTCACCAAGTGAGGGTCACCGAGTAGTAGCCACAGAGTGAGTGAATGAATGAGTCGGGACACTAGTGAGAGAAAGTACTCTCCAGTCCACATTTACCTTTGTACTACGTTTCCGAGAAGATACTATTTAACCTATATCCGAGTCCGTGTTAACTTTCTATGGATTTACACCATAACAGAAAGGTAAAATAAGAAAAAGAAAAATAAAAAATAAAAAAACACCAGTCGAAAAACTAATAGAGAATTTATTCATTTCAACGTTTCACTCAGAAGAAAACACGAGACATGGGTCAGGCGAGGGTGGAAGTTATTTGTTTTAAAGTTATTTGTTTTACGGCGGTGAGAATGTAAATGAAGCCGAGATGCCAGATCAGAACCAATAACATTGCAGATTCTTCTAAATATATAGCAGGAACATCAGACCAGATGTTGCAGCAATATTGACCAAAAAAGACGAATGGTAGACGTATAAATATGTTAAATTCGGGCGAGAAATATTGTCTAGTCCAACACAGTGAACCAACTTATCTAGGAGCTGACCAAGCAATTGATTCAGTATGTTCATTCCACTTCATATCAGCGAAAAACCTTATGAAATATGTGAAAGAAAAAAAAACAGATAAAAAGAAAATATGAAATTAATTTTTTTAAAATGGCGGTATACTAACGCCCAAAACTAACTGGTATAATTTTAAGAACTTTTGACAATAACTGGAAGGAGAACAAGACTATTTAATAATATGACTATAAGAGGTCGGTGAAGACGTAAATACTTGCTGCTAATTTCAACAATGAAGAAAACTCCGTCCCGAGAGTTTCCAGTTAATTGTATTTTCTTTTCGTGGTTCGCAACCCAAGGAGATAAACAACTACGCCAGATATGGCTGTTCCTCAAAGTAAATAGTATTCTCTGCGAAAAAGTCAATGTATAGAATTTGCTTTCAAAAATGGACATTTGCCATTCGTTTTTCTTTTTTTTCTTTTTACTTTTTTTTGTAGATTCTGTAAGAAGTCATTATCAATTTTTTTTCCTGAAGTCTGGTCTCTGTCACTGTATAATTTTCGAGAGATTGGCTTTCTTATGCCTCTCAGTTAAAATCGAAGCCTAGAATAAGTAAAGAATACGTCATCACCGGTTAAAATCATTCCACACCAGATTTTACAGCCGAATCTCGTCTTATGTATTCTGACAACATTTTATTAGCAAATTATGATTTAAATTTGCTTTGCTGGATCAAAACTTTGTCTTCATTTTGTAAAACAGCCTACTCTATCTATCTATCTATCTATCTATCTATCTATCTATCTATCTATCTATCAGACTATTCGCATCTATCTATCTATCTATCTATCTATCTATCTATCTATCTATCTATCTATCTATCTATCAGACTATTCGCATCTATCTATCTATCTATCTATCAGTCTATTCGCATCTATCTATCTAACAAGTGATCTGAATTTGCACTGATATCTGTCTAATCTGAATCATACCTACCTATCGTCAGTTTTTATCTATCTATCTATCTAAATTTGCTAATTATCACTATCTATCGATCTAGTAAGATCGATAGTTATAATTATTAAATTTACATGCAGTACAGGCAGAGATAGATACATAGATAGATAGATAGATAGATAGATAGATACATACATACATACATACATACATACATACATACATACATACATGCATGCATACATAGACATGTTTTTATTTGAAATACACATATTTACCTAAATTTACTATAACTATTTTCTTAATTTACATGTATGTATCTATATAACTATGTTTTAATTCATATCTATATATCTATCTATCTCAGTCTGGTCATATCTATCTATCTATCTATCTATCTATCTATCTATCTATCTATCTATCTATCTATCTATCTCAGTCCGGTCATATGTATCTATGTATCTTTGTATCTATCTCAGTCTATTCGCATCTATCTATCTATCGATCGATCTATCTATATATCTATCTATCTAGCAAGTGATCTGAATTTGCACTGATATCTGTCTAATCTGAATCATACCTACCTATCGTCAGTTTTTATCTATCTATCTGTCTAAATTTGCTAATTATCACTATCTATCGATCTAGTAAGATCGATAGTTATAATTATTAAATTTACATACAGTACAGGCATATATATAGAGAGATAGAGAGATAGATAGATAGATAGATAGATAGATAGATAGATAGATAGATAGATAGATAGATGTGAACAGACTTACATAGAAGGATAAGCGGGATAATTGAGAAAGAAATATATTGATAGATAGATAGATATATAGATATGAAGAGACTTATATTGTTAGATAGATGTAAACAGGCTTGTATTGTTAGATAGATAGATAGATAGATAGATAGATAGATAGATAGATAGATAGATACATACATACATACATACATACATACATGCATGCATACATAGACATGATTTTATTTGAAAAACACATATCTACCTAAATTTACTATAACTATTTTTCTTAATTTACACGTATATATCAATATAAATATGTTTTAATTTCCATATATATATCAATCTATCGCAGTCTGGTCATATCTATCTATCTATCTCAGTCTATTCGCATCTATCTATCTATCTATCTATCTAGCAAGTGATCTGAATTTGCACTGATATCTGTCTCGTCTGAATCATACCTATCTATCGTCAGTTTTTATCTATCTAAATTTGCTAATTATCACTATCTATCGATCTAATCAGATCGATAGTTATAATTATTAAATTTACATGCAGTATAGGCAGAGATAGATAGATAGATAGATAGATAGATAGATAGATAGATAGATAGATTTTTATTTGAAATACACATACCTATCTAAATTTACTCATATATTACTATTTTTCTTAATTTACACGTATGTATCTATATAAGTGTTTTAATTTCTATCTATCTATCCATCTATCTATCTATCTTGGTTTTCATTTCTATGTATTTTTCTTTCTTTCTTTCTTTCTATCTAACTATCTATCTATCTCTCTATTATGTGTGTTCAAAAATCGTTCTTTATCGTAGATGTCAATCAATCATTTCCGTAAAAACCAAGAACTTCAAGTTCAAGCAAGTACAAACTTTCCCTCGAGATCAAATTGATCTTGCACATAGTATTTGATGGAACAACTTTCCTCTTAGTGCCGCAGCTCAACTCTTGAATCCCACACCCCGAATATATATATATATATATATATATATATATATATATATACACACACACGAATACACACACACAAGAACACACACACACACACACACATATATATATATATATATATATATATATACACGAATACACACACACGAACACACACACACACACACACACATATATATATATATATATATATATATATATATACACGAATACACACACACGAACACACACACACACACACATATATATATATATATATATATATATATATATATATATACACGAATACACACACACGAACACACACACACACACACATATATATATATATATATACACGAATACACACACACGAACACACACACACACATATATATATATATACACGAATACACACACACGAACACACACACACACACACACACATATATATATATATATATATACACGAATATACACACACGAACACACACACACACACATATATATATATATATATATATATATATACACGAATACACACACACGAACACACACACACACACACACACACACATATATATATATATATATATATACACGAATACACACACACGAACACACACACATATATATATATATATATACACGAATACACACACACGAACACACACACACACATATATATATATATATATATATACACGAATACACACACACGAACACACACACACACACACACACATATATATATATATATATATATACACGAATACACACACACGAACACACACACACACATATATATATATATATATATATATATACACGAATACACACACACGAACACACACACACACACACACACACATATATATATATATATATATACACACACGAATACACACACACGAACACACACACACACACACACACACACACACACATATATATATATATATATATATATATATATATATATATATAACCGTAGCTTTATCTACACCTATACACATTAGACAAATCGAACACGGAGCCTCAGTGCTGTTGATCCGTTAGACTAACCATTGCTCTCCATCAAACATAATTACAATAATATTATTGAAACATTATTTTTAAAGATACAATTATTTAAGTAAATGATCTGTTTATAATAAACAGTATTAATTACATTTACCGGCCTCAATGGCCGAGAAATGTCTATACAATATATATAGCACGTCAGGCCAAATCACGGTTCCGTCTAGTTCGAATCCAGTCGGAGACAAATATTTTCTACGAAATTTCTCGGACATTCAGGCCTTTAAATGTAGCCAATACTGTTTATTAAAGACAGATTATTTACTTAAGCAATTTGTTGTTTTTAAAGTCAAGGAATGTGATATTCATGCTCAGAATGTTATCAGAAAGATCGATACGAAGGCAGAAGAGCATGTCACTATGTTTCATAGAGTACGCAAAGGCCTCGGACAAAGTACACCACAAGGATCTTCTGGAACAGCTCATCAACCTCGATAGATTCGGGAGGGATATCAGAAAAATCAAGAAACTATACTGGCCACAAACAGCGTGCATGCGCATAGGGAACGAGTTCAGTGAATATACAAAAATAGAAAGGGGCGTAAGGCAAGGGTGCGTCTTCTCACCCGACCTGTTCAACCTATAAAGCGAGGTAATTCTGAGAGATTTGGAAACCTTAACGGGATTGAGAATTGGTGGCCATAATCTTAACACCATGATATACGTAGATGACACAGTACTGATAGCAGACACGGAAAACAAACTACAAAACCTCCTACAGGAGGTAGCGAAGGAGAGCGATAAGAAAGGACTAAGCATAAACTACAAGAAGACAGAATGCATGGTCATCAGTAAAAGGATGAGCCCGAAATGCTATCTACTTAATAATATAAGATACGCAGATGTCACAGTACTGATAGCAGACAGGGAAAAGAAACTACAAAACCTCCTACAGAAGGTAGCGAAGGCGAGCGATAAGAAGGGACTAAGCATAAACTACAAGAAGACAGAATGCATGGTCATCAGTAAAAGGATGAGCCCGAAATGCTATCTACTTAATAATATAAGATACGCAGATGACACAGTACTGATAGCAGACACGGAAAAGAAACTACAAAACCTCCTACTAAGCATAAAATACAAAAAAAAGAATGCTTTGTCATCAGTAAAAGGATGAGCTCCGAATGCCATTTGCAGTCCAGGAACACTAGACTCCAGCAGACGCAGAAAATTAAATATCTGGGAAGCGTTCCGACAGAGGACGGTAAATGCGAAACTGAGATCCGTAGACGTATTGGGATGACCATGGACACATTCCAAAAGCTGAGCAGAGTATTGCGTGGCAAGAGAATTTCTTTGATAACGAAGAAAAGAATACTGAGCTGGTACGTGACATCTGTCCTTCTTTACGGCAGCGAATGTTGGACGATTTCCTCAAAGATGAAGAAGAGACTCGAGGCGACGGAGATGTGGTTCTACAGAAGGATGCTAAGGATAACATTGTGTGTGAGCAACTATGAGGTCTTAGAGAGGAAACAAAGGAGGAGGCTCATACATAACATCAGAAAGTTTCTGGGACACGTAATGAGAAAGGAAGGCCTGCAGAATCTGATACTCACAGTCGAATAGTGGGAGAGAAGGACAAGGGAAAACAACGCATGATATACCTAGCGGCCTTAACCAAGTGCATGACAGAACATGATCTGTGAGAGGTGGCAGAAGGAAGAAACTTGTTGAGAGCTGCAAGGGATATAGAGAGGTGGGGAGCCATGATCTCCTACCTCCTCAAATGACACTGCACGTAGAAAGGAGGAATAGTGTTGAGTTGGAGTTCGTCTTTTTTCGTATGATCTCTCTTGCTTGACGGTAACAGGTAGATGGACTATTCGCAAGAGACTCGTTCCGCCTGATTCTGTGCCTAGATTTTATGTGAGTTGGGGCCGGCATTTCTTCTCTTCAGTTTGGATTATCAATTCACATGAGAATTTAATAGATGATTCATCTCCTTCGAGCTCCATTACCCCAACTAGTTTCTGTCGATATTTTCTCGCTCGATTCTGTCGTATTTGCTCACGCGATTCGCCACGTGTATGAGAATCTATTTTTAGTTTCGGATCCCACCTGTTGCTGTGGTTTTCAGTCCCTTTTGACCTAAATGTTTTTGCATTCAACGACTGCTATTATATATACTGTTGTGTATTCCGGGATGAAATCCGGTATCAAATAATAACAAATGCCAAGAATGAATATCGGAAAATAAAAGTATTAACGTAATAATAGAAACTGGTAATACAGGTTAGTAGTTCCAGGAATGCGGGGTTAGTAGACAAAATATATATACAGTCTTTGGTATCGACATATCACTGTATGACTTCTTACTGAGTATACGTGCTAGTTACTGTGACTCTTGCCGCTACGTTGTTCTACCGACCGACTCGACTCTATTACTACTGTCCGACTTTTTGGGTATTCACTGGTAGTAGTATATGTATACCCTGGGTGAGTCCATTTGTGTAAAAAGGGGAGACCCCTCAACATATACAAAGAAAGAGAGAGGGGGCGACCACATGTTACATTATTAGACAGATGGGAAAGAGAGATGGGTCGTTATATGTGAATTGTCTGTGGCTATGGTTTGTGAGTTGCGGAAAGCTATAACACCTGGGTATGTCGTTAAACTATATCCGGCAGCAAGACCACATACTGAGTGACTGTAGGTTTTGAGGAGCATGAAGGTAGCTCTTAATTGTTCTTGTTTCCAGGTCCACCATGACCGGAGTGGTAGCACCTGTTAGTGTCCCAACGATGAGCAAATAGTGAACCACCAACGAAAATACTATGAAGGTATAAAAACGTTTTATAGTAAAAATACCAGCAATACATTTTTATATAAAAATGACTAACATGTATATAGCATATATACATTTTATAGTAAATTGACCATCGATACATTTTTTCAAACAAAATATCCAGAAATACATTTTATCTGTTTTTAAAGTATACAATTGCGTTGAAAATATATTTAATTGTTAACAGAAATTTGTGTTCAGATTATTTATATTTCGGCATTAAATAACCCATAGAGATGTTGAAATACCGCTAAACACATTCAACCAACCAAATGCTGAACAGATGTTTTATGAGAAAGATTTTATAAATTCCAACCGAAAACAGTACTCAGTGAATGTCACAATTATCATTTATTACCACTGAAATTTACCATTATTATTTGATACCGCCAAATGTTACCATTACTATTTATTCTCGTAAAATATTATCATTAACATGTATCACCGCTAAATGTTACCATTACCATTTATTATCATCAAATGTTACGATTATGCTTAGTTACTGTCAATTTTGACCATTACCAATTAGTACTGCTTATTGTTAGCATTACCATTTATTACTGTCTAATGTTACCAGTACCATTCATTTCAAAAAAATGTTACAATTATCGTTAATTACCGCCAACTTTTACCATTATCATGTATTACCACCAAATGTTACGATTACCCTATATTACCGCCAAATTTTATCATTAACTTTTAGTACCGCCAAATGTTACCATTACCATTTATTACCGATATTATTTTTACCATTAAGATTTATCACCATCAAATGTTACGACTCTCCTTAATCACCGCCAATTATTACGATTACGATTTATTACCACCTAATGGTACGATTATCTTTTATTACCTCCAAATTATACCACTAACATTTAGCTCTGCTAATTGTTACCATTACCATTTATTATTGTCAGATATTACCAATACCATTTATTACCGCCAAAGGTTACGATTATCCTTAATTATCGCCAAATTTTACCATCAAATATTAGGATTATCTTTTATTACCTCCTAATTTTACCATTATCATTTTTACCGACAAATGTTACTATTACCATTTATTACCATCGAATATTATAATTATCTTTAATTACCACCGATTTTACCATTTATTACCACTAAATGTTATGATTATCTTTTATTACCGATAAATTATAGCATTACCATTTAGTACCACTAAATGTTAACATTACCATTTATTAACGTGAAATATTACCAATGCCATTTATTACCGCCAAAGATTACCATTATCATTAATTAATGCCAACATTTACCATTTCCATTTACGATTATCTTTTATTACCGCCACATTTTACCATTTAGTACCGCTAAATATGACTATTAACATTTATTACCGTCAAATGTTACCAATACATTTTATTACCGCCAAAATTACCATTATCATTAATTACTGTCAAATTTAACCATTAGCATTTATTATTCACCAAATGTTACGATTAACTTTTATTACCGCTAAATTTAGTACCATTAAATATCACCATTAACATTTATTACCGCCAAAGGTTACCATTATCATTAATTACGGCCACATTTTACCATTACAATTTAGCACCACCAAATAGTATCATTACCATTTAGTACTGCCATTGTTAATTGAAGTTTCAATCTTACCAGAAATGGCAAATGAATTGTCTGAATTTCAGAAGAGGAATTATATAAATCGAAGCATCGCAGAAAAGATTTGACAGCTCAACTGATTTATATGAGATGAGGTGAAGATGAGGTTAAAGAGCATGCATTTTTGTTAGCTTATCGTTTTTTTTTTTTTTTGTAATAGTCTGTTTCAATATACTTTATGGCCAATAGAGTCTTCGGACCTTTAATTGAAAATTGATTACCAGTCTCAAAAACGAAAGCAGCCAATCATCCTAAGAAGTTAGACAATTTACATAAACCATAATTTGGAGATTAATGTGTTGGTTGGTAATGGTCGTGGCTTGGCTTGGGTCGGTTGACCAAGGTTGACTGAAACCGGTCTCTTTATATTTGAGACTAAAAGTAACGACTTGCTTTTGGAGTCGCAGCCCTCACTCGGCTGTCTTGATAGAGTTCAAAAGCGCCTACGCGGCCTTGTTGTTAGTGATAAATTACTACCCACCATCCAACCCTTTTCTTGCAGACAAAACATCGCGAGCCTCTCGCTATTTTCACGGCATGCGTCATCACTAGACGCATTCGTTGGTCCCAACAACCTTTACCTTTGCGAACTGGGCCCGGCTATGCCACGTTCGCAGATATGAATCATCTGAATACCCTTCTCTTTGTCGCCATATTTATTACAATGTTTCGGCCGTTGTACGCTCCGGCCTTCTTCACGTGGTTGGAATGTCGAACTGAACCATTTATTTCGCTCCTTCAGAAAGTTCTCCACTGCCTTAACCGGGTATTGAACTCAAACACTTTGGGTCTTGTCACTGGATCTAACCAACGCCTTTATCCACTGTGCCATGTGTGCGGTTACGGCATATCAACCTCAATGGGTAATTTAATGCCGACAACATTTTATGATAGATCTGTATCCATAGAATATGTATTCTTTGGTTTAGAGTGGTTTGGTTTATTTTGTTTTACGGCATATCAACTTCAATGGTTTATTTAATGCCGACAACATTTTTAGGATAGATTTGTATGAATAGAATATGTATTCTTTGGTTTAGAGTGGTTTGGTTTATTTTGTTTAACGGCATATCAACCTCAATGGGTTATTTAATGCCGACAACATTTTAAGGATAGATTCGTATGAATAGAATATGTATTCTTTGATTTAGAGTGGTTAGGTTTATTTTGTTTTACGGCATATCAACCTTAATGGGTTATTTAATGCCGACAACATTTTTAGGATAGATTCGTATGAATAGAATATGTATTCTTTGGTTTAGATTGGTTTGGTTTATTTTATTTTACGGTATATGAACCTCAATGGGTTATTTAATGCCGACAACTTTTTTTATTGCGTGTAAAGATTTGTTTTGTCAAAAATCAGTTTCTGGCAATATTTTTCCTTCAAAATTGTATTGCTGGTAATAATTCTTTCCAGAAAGGATTGCTGGTAATAGTTAACTATTTGCTCATAGCTGGGAGCCTAACAGGTGCTACCACCCTGGGTCAGGGTAGACCTGGGAACACCAGAAATTAAGAGGTTGTTCCGCGTTCCTCAAAATCTCCTGATCAGAGGCCTTGATGCTGGATGTAGTTTAACGTCTTACCCAGGAAATTGATGTAGTTTAACGTCTTACCCAGGACGAATTGGCTGTAAAAACTGCCAAACAAACTTTGAGTGTTTGTACTGGCGTATATGGTCGCCGATGCTACGATCGTGTGGCACAGACCATGCTAACACATCAGAAGACACCCAATCGGAACATTGGGATGTCACCAGCGGAGATATTGTACGCTACTTCGTAAGATAAGAGATCACCTGCCTATACTTCGTGAGAAGAACAAAATACATTGACGTTGAAGAGTGATTTAGAGATTAAGAGAAACAGCAATGGCAAAAAGACCCCTGCTGAACCAAAAAAAGAGTACAATACGCATAGTCGCCCACTCCGAGAACTCCAGGCTGGAAATGCAGAATCAGCATGAGCTATATCCATGACGATGGGTAAAAATAGGTAGGGTTGTGGAAACATTGGGCAACACGCTGTACCGAGTGTGCATGGATCGTATCAACCGAGTTACACTGCGCAACCATAATATTACCGGTCTTAGATATCCCAGACTACCTGACATCACAACCGCCTCGGTGAAGTCTACCCATCGATAACGAACCACCATATACCGCACCGGAAAGTATGGAAATCGGCGAAGGGGCCGTGGACCATATAGAAGTGAACGAAAGCCAACCCACAATCATACAGCCGCCAACAAATCAGGGTCTACGGCGACGTACAAGGGTATCACGACCTCCCAGATCATTATCCCCACAAATTCGGGGACTGACATCTGATTACCCGTATCGCCAAGTGACCACAGTTCATACGCCTTGTGGTCATAGAAGTAGGGATCATGTAGGGAAGAGCGGCCCATCGAAAGAAGGGACGATTAGAAGTGATTCCCGGTAAGAAAACCGGGGAATGAAAAGCAATATAAGTAAAGACGAAGAAGCACTTATGAACTTTCCTTTTGGACTAACGTCAAGAAGACAACGCTTGCGCTACAATGTCTAAAAAATCAGCCAACATTATTGCCCTGATTTCTGAAACGCTAGGTAACGCTTATCATCATCGACTAGTCATAATCAAGGCACCGACCAACTTAAACGCCAGCAAAACTTTATCCCCATCAACGTCATGTCTGAAACACCAGCCAACACTTATTGCCATCGACACGAAATCTGAAATGTTCAGCCATCACTTATCGATTAGTCATGTCCGAAAACGCCGGTTAACTCTTATTAGCATCATGTCTGAAACACTGGGCAACTTTTATTGCCAAAGAGTATTCGTGTTCGAAACGCCAGGCAACACTTATGACTATCCTCTAGTCATGTGCGAAATACCAGCTAACAGTTATGGCCATCGACTAATCATGTCTAAAACGCCAACCAACCTTTCTAAATATTGACTAATCATGTTCGAAACGCCGTTGAACTTTTACTCCATCGACGTCATGACTGATACGCCGGTCAACTCTTATTCCGTCGACGGCATGTCTAATACGCCGGACAACTCTTATTCCACCGACGTCATGTCTGATAAACCGTTCAACTGTTATTCATTCGACATCATCTTTGATTCGGCAGTCAACTCTTATTCCTTCGACGTCATGTCTGAAACGCCGGTCAACTCTTATTCCATCGACGCCATGTCTAATACGCCGGACAACTCTTATTCCACCGACGTCATGACTGATAAACCGCTCAACTCCTATTCATTTGACGTCATTTTAAACCGGTCAACTCTTATTTCATCGACGTCATGTCTGAAAACGCCGGTCAACTCTCATTCTATCGACGTCATGTCTGATACGCCGGTCAACTCTTATTCCGTCGACGTCATGTTTGATTAGACGGTCAACTCTTATTCCATCGACGTCATGTCTGAAACGCCAGTCAACTCTTATTCCATCGACGTCATGTCTGATACGCTGGTCAATTCTTATTCCATCGATGACATGTCTCAAAAGCTGGTCAACTCTTATTCCATTGACGTCATACCTGAATCGCCGGTCAACTCTTATTCAATCGATGCCATGTCTAATACACCGGACAACTTTTATTAGATCGACGTCATGTCTGATACGCCGGTCAACTCTTATTCCTTCGACGTCATGTCTGAAACGCCGGTAAATTCTTATTCCATCGACGTCTTGTCTGATACGCCCGTCAACTCTTATACCGTAGACGTCATGTTTGATTCGTTGGTCAAATCTAATTCCATCGTGTAGTCATGTCTGATATGCCGGTCAACTCTTACTAACATCGAGTAGTCATGTCTGAAACGCCCGTCAGCTCTTACTAACATCGTGTAGTCATGTCTGAAACGCCGGTCAACTCTTACTAACATCGAATAGTGATGTCCGAAACGCCAGCCTACTGTTATGGCCATCGATTAATAATATCTAAGACACCAACCAACCCTTCTGACCATCGACTAGTCACGTTTACACGCTAGGCAAATCTTGTTGTCATTGACTAGTCATATCTGGACCGGGAGCAAACTCTTATGTCTATCGACTAGTCTTGTCTGAAAAACCAGCCCACTCCTATTTCCATCGATTATCTAGCGGGAAATCTTCGCCTCGCGCATAGATTTTTGATAACGCGTCGCCTTGTCCTACTTTTCTGCCAATAGTTTTGCAGAACTCTTGAATTCCGTACGGAATTCCGGATCATTTGGCCAAAGTTATCTAATTTTTGACGACCGATTATGCTAAATTATAATCGATCCGATTCATATCGTAAGATAATACAAATCTCTTTCTCTCTCACTCTGTCTTTTAGAAACTGTTTCGCAGAGTGAAATGGGCTAGAAATAAATTTCAATGTCCGACTTCAAATAAGAAAGGATTTATTGACCAATCTCGAAGGATACAAAGATTAAATCTCGCATAAATTTGAAACCAAGTTTTGCAAACAATGTTGATCAATAGTAGCCATAGTCTAATGAGAAAGACTTTGGCTTTCTCCCTCTGTAATAATTTCATGCGAGATAGAATCATGAAACTGGTACAAAAAATGAACTGCATTTAATTTTTTCAAAATTCCGAGAGCTGATTGATAAGATAAATCCGTAAACATATAAAATAATTTTGATTGTTAGAATAATGAAAACTTTTTTCTTTTTGTTGTGGATTCCGGGTTGAAATCCGATATCAAATAATAACAAAACCAATAATGCATATAGGAAATAAATGTATTAAGGTAATAATACAAACTGGTAATACAGGTTAGTAGTTCCAGGAATGCAGGTTAGTAGGAAAATATATATATAGTCTTTAGCATCGACGTATCGCTGTATGACTTCTTACTGAGTCTATATGCTCGTTACTGTGACTCTTGCCGCTACGTTATTCTACTCGACCTACTCTACGTTCTGCCGGGTATTCACTGGTAGTAGTATATGTATACCTTGGGTGAGTCCATTTGTGTAAAAAGGGGAGATCCCTCAACACTTTTTAAAAAATTACAAGGGCTGATCAATAACGGTTTCAATCCTACATAGCATGCCTTAGCCCAGATAGATTAATGAAACTTATACAAAAAAACAAAGTAACTTTATTCCTCATCAAAATAGGTTCCTACATAAACTGTTGAATCCTATATAAAAAAAATCAACCGAGAAGAATGATGAATCTGATATGAAAATGTATTTCTATTAAAATGTATAAGGGTCTTCGATGGTAGGAATGACCTTTTGCAAGAGATAGAATTACGAAATTATTACTTTCATGGTAACTGTTCTCTCTATGGTACCAAGACTCTATGGATTTAAGCGCAGTATTGGATTGGCGGCTAGGTCTCATCATTATACTGTTGAAATGAGTAGATATAACTGTAAGTTCTATGCTAACAGTTTCTTCTCTCGCACTTCTTTTATTGTAGAAATATCTCCCGACTTCTCATTTCCAGTTAAGTTCTATATTGAAAAATCTAATTACAGTGTTAATCGGTATCTTTTTTTATTTAATTCCTGTTCTTTTATTTTTCCGACCCATAATAATATATGTTCTTATACTCTTATATAGTCATTAATCTCGCTGCATCTTAGTAGCTTCGTCGCCTTGCATGGAGTGAAATGATAAAAAAATGTCAATATATTCTTCTTCATCATTACAACTGTTGTTTTTTTTAAATCTTCTATCCTATAAATCAAGTTTTTAGACCGGATAAAATAGTGAATTTGGTATCAAAATGACGTCAATTCATTTCTATTCAAAATGACTAGATAAGTAAGGTTTTTAATCCTATAAAACGAATTTTAGAATAGATAGAATAATGAAACTGGTATGAACATGGGATCAATTTATTTCTCTTCAGAATTACAAGGTAATGTTTAAAAATAACTATTCCGTAACAAGTACTGAACATCATTTTGTAAGTCAGGTTAGGCTATACTATGACAGGATGGTGTTACATTTGTGTACACGTGTACTTGTATTTATCTCGGTTCTTCAACGTACCATCCATAATATGTTTGGTTACTTTTCATTTTTTAAATCTGAACCTTCATAAAAATTGAAATAATGTCCCATTTTTTCGGCGGACCATCAAAAATTTTACACGGACAACCAGTGGTCCAAAGACCACGGGTTGGCGACCACTGTTCTAGACGAGACAAAATAATGCAACTTGATGACAAAACTCCGTCTATCGTCCGGTTGAACAAACGTCAACCCGATCTTTTGAACAGAAGTAGATGTTCATCCCTAGTTCCCTGTTTCGGATTGGGTTTCCAGTCTTTTCATTCTCTTTCACTCCCAGAAGCCCCTTGCATCCTAGTGACATTATCGCTTTGCTCGAGGTGAATTGATTAAAAAATACATGGGAGTGACAACGTGTTTTACAAGAATAAAGTATCAATGACGAAACTTGAGTTTGAACATAGGAGCGCCAGTGAGAAAACACAGACAATACCATTATTGAATTAAGTAGACGACGTGAGCATAGACGAAACGCATATGGGAATTATCCTGACAACTATCGATCGCTATTTCTACTCTATCACTATAAGAAACACCATTTCTACTCAATCCTCTATTACTATACAGATCACCATTTCTATTCTATCCTGTATTACTGTACGGGTATTAGTTTCTACTCTATCCTCTATTATTATACGGATAAAATTGCTATTCTATCCTCTATTACTATACGGATCGCCATTTCTAGACTATCCTCTATTATCATACAGATCACTATTTCTACTCTAACGACAATTACTATACGTATCTCCCTTTATACACTATCCCCTATTAATATACGATATTCATTTCTAAACTATCTTCTATTACTATAGGATTGTTCATTTCTACTCTATCCTCTATTAGTATACGGATCACCATTTCTACTCAGTCCTCTATTACTATACGAATCTCCATTTCTACTCTATCCTCCATTACTATACGTATCTTCATTTCTATTATATCCTCTATTACTATACGGATCACCATTTCTACTCTTTCGTCTATTACTATACGGATATTCATTTCTAATCTATCTTCTATGACTATAGGATTATTCATTTCATATCTATCCTTTATTCATTTCATATTATACGGATCAAAATTTCTACACTTTCCTCTGTTACTATACGAATCTCCATTTCTACTCTATCCTCTATTACTATACGGATAACCATTTCTCCTCTACCCTCTATTACTATACGGATCTACATTTCTACTGCATCCTCTCTTGCTATACGGATGTCCATTTTTACTCTATCCTCTATTACTATACGGATCACCATTTCTACTCTATCCTCTGTTACTACATGAATCTCTATTTCTACCCTATCCTCTATACGAATCCTCATTTCTCGTCTATCCTCTATTACTATACGCACTGCTATTCTCTACTCTATTCACTATACTGTTTCTATATTTGGATCACTATACGGATTACCATTCGAGCGAGTAATATTAGTAAGTACTAATTTTACTATAAAATATATTGTTGGTAATTCTACTATAAAATGTATTGTTAGTAATTCTACTATAAAATGTATTGTTAGTAATTCTACTATAAAATGTATTGTTAGTAATTTTATTAAAAATATTTGTTGGTATTTTTTTATATAAAAATGTATTGCTTGTATTCTTACTATAGAAATGTATTTTTAT
This sequence comes from Acanthosepion esculentum, assembly GCA_964036315.1. NCBI lineage: Eukaryota > Metazoa > Mollusca > Cephalopoda > Sepiida > Sepiidae > Acanthosepion > Acanthosepion esculentum. The sequence goes on along the minus strand of OZ038518.1, from coordinate 980,643 downwards.
ACTTTCATAGTATTTTTTTTTGTTTGTTTGAGGATTTACTATTTTCCCTTAGCTGGAAACTTAACAGGTGCTATTACCCCGTTATCTAACGTGATCAACAGTCTGAAACCATCTGGGCGACGCCCATCTCCGCTCCCGGACGAAGACGACGGAATATGGTGTGGGTCATCCGTCTGTCTTTACACTAGGCACTCGGATTTTGAATTTAGAGTTCTCCTTCTCCGAGACAGTTTGCCGGCCAAGGCTATAGGACCCAGTCTGTGCTGCTATTTACCTTTTGGGAGGGGGGGTAGAAGATAAATAACAGACTGATACTTCTTCCTCATGATCCTCTCAGCATGTTTTCAGATAGCTTGGTGGCGCCCATCTCGAGCTAGGTGCGGAGCCGAAGACCACGGAATAGGGTGTGGGTCGTCCTTCGGTGAGTACACTAGGTAGTCCGAATTTGAATTTTGATTTCTCCTTCTAGAGCGGTTGTCACCCAAGACTATAGGACACAGTCTGTAATATTGTCTGTTCTATTCTCCCAAAACTGGTAGGGAAAGATGGATTCATACTTTCCGAAGGGTATTAGCATGTAACTGAATATAATAAACTCGACTAGATTTCGAAATCTGAGCCGCTAGCTATAACTTGACCGGACCTTCTATTATTCAATCATTTAATTCATATCTTGCGCTTCCATCTGTGGAACTCCCTTCCACTTACTTGCTTCCCTGATAGCTATAATCTCCAGATACTCAAATGCAATGTCAATCGACATCTCCACATGCTTTGATCTATTCCCTGTAATTTCCTTCATCCTTTCCTCTATCCCGCCTCTTTACTCTTGCACCCACTCTCTGTAACTCCTTGCGTGTTAGTAGAACTCCTGCGTTGCTTGGGGTGAAATGCTTTAAGAAAAAGTAAAAAAATAAAAAGAGAATCATGGTTCTCCAGAAATTTTCAATAGTAAATCCGTGAAAATTTTCAGGGTGCTACTAGTTTAAAATAATATTTAAGTTCTTTGACGTGGCGTCTGTCATCGTTTTTGTTTTAACAAAAAATAAACAATCTGAAAGATATGTTTGATTCAAAACAGACGTTGGGCGTTGGTGCTTAGAAGGAATTTTCTGTTGAAGAAAAACGAGTATTTGTAGCTGTTTTGCAGAAATATGAAATTAAATATCGAAAAAAAAACTGGATCAGTTGACGGATAAATTACATTGGGATGTTAAGTTTGAAAGAAGGAAACAAATTTATATCTTGCCAAATCATTCCCGCACTTTTTACTCCGGTTTGGGCAGAACGAAAATCAATAACAGACGAAAGAATAAAAAAAAACAATAAGAATTTGAATCATAAAAATGATTTATAACTAGCAGCTATACCCAGTTGGTCGATCAGAAATTCGTTCAATTAGAATGGAGCAAAAACAACATCATGTTTAGATGTAACAGTCTATCTTCTTCAATTATTTAAAGTACTTTCATTAAAAAAAACATTTTAAATTAATGCAGTTACTGATATAACAAGAAATAGTCTGTATTTATTCAATCGAAGTTAGCCGAAGACGTGAAGGGGTAAAACAGACAACATGAAGACCCACTTCAGAACACAATTATTTTGGAGTTTTTGAAATTCAATTTGCCAGGGATGTAAACGAGGGTGCATTTATAAAGCAATTGTTAGGTTTGATGAAAATTGATTGAAACATGAACGAAAAATAAAGAAACAGGTAAAAATCGCCATTTTTCGCTATTTAGGCGGGTTTTCACAATATGGGTAGACTGAATTATCAAGCTAAATGACTGTTAAGCAATCAACTTATTATTGGCTAAAATTGAGTGAAGTTTGTATCAGATTGCTTGAAAATTAAGGGAGATTTAGTTTAAAAGTTGTGTGGAAATCGATTTGTGTTGAAATCGATTTTTCGTTTTCCGCGGTTTTTCGTTAAACTGTGTGGCGTAGAAGTAAAAATGAGATATCGTTGAGCTCGTCATAATGTAAGTAACCTACATAACGAGTTTGAACGAAATCAGACGAACAAATTGAATTTATCGATTCTTACTGATTTCTTTTTTAAATAATCGATGATTTTTACGCTAACAACCAATTTCTTACATTGTACAATATATGTGCCAAGTTTGGTCAAAATCAGTTGGATGGATTTCGCGTGAAAAGGTATCACAGACATCCTCCGTTTTTATATATAGATATATGTATTTATTTGCGGTCACTATTTTGATAGAGAAAACATTTGTTATGTAATCCGTATGTTGGGCCGTTCCATTTGCTGGGAGCTATACATTCTGTCTGTAAAAGGAAGAGATGAACATAACAATTCTGTATGGTTGTCAGCAAAGAGAAAGCAAGAAGAAAAGTCTACTTTTGGCGATAATGATTTAAGCGAAACAATTCCCACTAATTAACCCATAGAAGGGAGAAGAAGAGGTGGATTATTGCCGTTCGCAAGGATACTGACGCATAAGTGAATATAAGGAACAGAACTGGAATTGCAAATTTAATTGGAATTGGAACGGCAAATCCGAGCCGTTACCCATTATACCACCCACACACCTAAGCTTACAACACCAGGTATTCCCAAGTGGAAACCTATTTAGGTACTGACCATGCTCGACGTTGCTTAATTCCGAGCAGTTACCCATTATACCACCGTCACATCCAAGCTTACAACACCTGGTATTCCCAAGTGGTCACCTATCTAGGTACTGACCATGATCGACATTGCTTAATTACGAGCCGTTATCCATTATACCACCCTCACATACAAGCCTACAACACCTGGTATTCCCAAGTGGTTACCTATTTAGGCACTGACCATGCTCGACGTTGCTTAATTCCGAGACGGTACCCATTATACCAGCCGCACATTCAAGCTTACAACACCTGATATTTCCAAGTGGTTACCCATCTAGGTACTGACCATGCTCGACGTGGTTTAATTGCGAGTAGTTATCCATTATATAACCTGCATATCCAAGCTTATAACACCTGGTATTCCCAAGTGGTCACCCCCTAGGTACTGACTATGCTCGATGTTGGTTACTTCCGAGCCGTTACCCATTATACCACCCTCACATCCAAGCTTACAACACCTGGTATTCCCAAGTGGACACCCATCTAGGTACTGACCATGCTCGACGTTGTTTAATTCTTAGCCGTTATCCATTATACCACCCTCACATCCAATCTTACAGCACCTCGTATTCCCAAGTGGTCACCCATCTAGGTACTGACCATGCTCGACGTTGCTTAATTTCGAGCCGTTACCCATTATACCACCCTCACATTCAATTTTACAGCACCTCGTATTCCCAAGTGGTCACACATCTAGGTACTGACCATGCTCGACGTTGCTTAATTTCGAGCCGTTACCCATTATACCACCCTCAGATTCAAGCTTACAACACCTGGTATCTCGCCTATGGAACTCCCTTCCCTATTACTGTTTCCCTGACAAATACAATCTCCAACGGTTTAAGTGTAGCGTCAATCGACATCTCCAGTTGCCTTGATCTATCCACTTCCCTTCTCCACATCCTTTCATTTTTCATTCCTATCTGCTCTCGCTCCGGATCTTTTGTGGCCCCCTTGATTTGATCGACGCACTGTCTTTCTCTTTCTCCACATCCCCTCCCTTGCCACTCCTATCTGCTCTTCCTCCAAACCCTTCTTTAACCCCTTGCGTGATAGTGGCCTCCGGCCTTGCTTCGGGTGATATGATTAAAAAAAAAAAATACCCAAGTGATCACCTATCTAAGTACTGACCATACTCGATATTGCTTAATTCCGAGCCTTTACACATAATACCAGCCGCACATTCAAGTTTACAGACCTGGTATTCGCAAGAGGTGACTCATCTATGTACTGACCATACTCGGCGTTGCTTAATTCCGAGCCTTTATCCATTATATCACCCGCTCGTCCAAGCTTACAGCACCTGGTATTCCGAAGCGGCCACCCATATAGGTACTGACCATGCTCGACGTTGTTTGATTCCGGTGATCTGATGTTTCAACGTGGTATGGTCAGAAGTCCAACGGGTCAAAGCAAGATTTGTTTTATTTATATTTATTATCGACCCTTTGCAGGTTATTTAAGACAAGATAATAGTTTTATATTGTCAGACCCTTTTCGGGGATAATAATGATTTTAATGTTACAATTATCCGATAAGTAGGTGAAAATGAGGTGAAATCATGCTTTTCTCATTTGAATATAACAAACCAGCCTGGAATTGAAACCCGGCTCTGAACCATTATCCATTACACCAACTGCACATCCAATCTTACAACATCTGCTATTCCCCAGCGTCCATCCATTAATGTACTGACAAGACTAGACGTTGTTTAACTTCACTGATAGTAGGGGCCCGGTCTTTCAACGTGATAGCGCCGTAAGCCTGAATAAATTCAAATTCTGATGGGTCAGGGTCTTAATCAGATTTATCTCTCTGAAACAAAAAAAAAACTATACAGTTATATTAGCCGGTCAAAAATGGTTTTCAAACCCTAGACTAAACCAGCCCGCCCCTAAGAATTACTGATCCGCTTTTTAGATTTAAAAAGAAAAAAATTGCCAGTGCTTACACAAACCCCGCTTTTATTTAATAGTCTTTTACTAACATTACTCCATCTGAGACCACCACATATCACCATGAACAAATCGGAGAATGGACCGGTCAAACAACAAATCTGAAGTATTCAGAAAATAAAAATGCCATTAATTTTTCAAGAAAAACTTTTGGTTCTTGTTGCGTATAAAAACTAAATGATAAATGTTTCCCCTTTGTTCTTCTCTGTACTGACAGTTGGGAAGTTTTGATAAATGAACGAATTCTCTAAGGAAAATAAATTATTAAAGAAATCTACTTCTTCTAGCCGAAGGTGGATTTATTGTCGGTGCCTCTCATGGTCGCAACGCGAAAACCAAATCGTTCATCTAAGCTCTTCTTTGCATCTCAGTTTGAGGCGCATTGTGAAGTCGGGTCCTGTCTATGATTTGTATCAAGTGGCGATGCTGATATATTCCCCACATGCCGCGAAGTATTTATAGGCGTGCGGGTCTGTTGGACACTTGCGACAATTTCGAATAGGTAACGTTCCGTTTGGAGTATAACTCACCTCCTTGCAGTAAATAAGAAACGCTTTTGCACGCCACGTTTAAGATTGCCAGGCCGGAGAACAACAACGAAGATGGAGACACGTAAAGCCGAGATAACGACCATAAATTTGGGAATTTCTTTTTCATTCACAAATAATAAGGGGACAGACATTTTTTTTTTCCACTGAGTCTCCTGCCAAAAATATATATACTCATATATAGACTAAAATATCAACGCACTCATATTTCAAAAACGTATAATAATCAACCGTCAGGAAAAGGAAATTAACAAAGAAAAAAAATATTTATACTGCTTACATTCGGTATCTGTCCATATTTCTGAGATGAGGTATTATGTGCACTATTTACATTATTCGAACTATTGTCCTCATCTTTGTCGCCATCTAACCAACGCCTTTAACCTATTATTACCGGCCTGAATGTCCGAGAAATTTTCGGAGGACGCATATTTTCTATGAAAATGTCTCGGACATTCAGGCCGGTAAATGTTGTTAATACTGTTTATTATAAACAGAGCATTTACTTAAATATTTGTATCTATAAAAAAAAAAAGAATGTATAAACTTTAAAAAATGTCTTAAAATAATTGTTGGACTTTGTCCATTTCATAATGTATGACGTCATTTGTTTACATTTGGATACGCATCGAGCAGATATGAATGTACGTGAGAAAATCACAGAAAATTGTAGTTTAAAATCAGTAAAGTCGACCTTGTTAACCGAAGCGCTCCTCTGTGGCGAAATCGGTAAAAGCACGTCAGGCTATATGACGGTTCCGTATAGGATACAGGTTCGATTTCTGTGACAGTTTTTCGAACTTTCAGGCCGGTAAATGTTGTTAATACTGTTTATTATAAACAGAGCATTTACTTAATTATTTGTGTCTATAAAAAAGAATGTATAAACATAAAAGAAAATGTCTTAACATTTTGACTGTATGCCTGACTCCTTTATGCTACGTTTCAGGCTTCATTTTACAAAAGTATGAAAATGAGGGACTTTCAAGAAAGCCGTCATCATTTATTCTATATATTTTATTTATAATTATTAGTTGATGTCGAAATCTGTTAATATATTTTATTCGAATTAAAGTTAAATTCCCATCTCGTTTTCCGTCCTGGGTATGATGATAAACTACATCAGCGTCCTGGGTTAGACGATAAACTACGTCCAACAGCAAGGCCTCTGATCAAGAAGTTTTGGAGAGCGTGGAACCACCTCTTAATTGCTGGTGTTCACAGGTTCACACTGACCCGGGGTGGTAGCACCTGTTAGGGTCCCTGTTATGGGCAAATAGTTCGCCCCCAAACTGGCGTCAAAACACTATGAAAGTGTAAAAATAGAGGTTAATACCAAAAATACTTTTTAAAAAAATTATTACCAGCAATAAATTTTTGAAGAAAAAATTATTACCAGCAATAAATGTTTGGAGATAAAATTATTAGCTGCAATAAATTTTTAAAGAAAATTTATTACCAGCAATAAATGTTTGGAGAAAAAAATATTACCAGCAATAAATGTTTGAAGAAAAAATTATTACCAGCAATAAATTTTTGGAGAAAAAATTATTACCAGCAATAAATGTTTGGAGAAAAAATTATTACCTGCAATAAATTTTTGAAGAAAATGTATTACCAGCAATAAATGTCTGGAGAAAAAATTATTACCAGCAATAAATGTTTGGAGAAAAAATTATTACCAGCAATAAATTTTTGGAGAAAAAATTATTACCAGCAATAAATGTTTGGAGAAAAAATTATTACCTGCAATAAATTTTTGAAGAAAATGTATTACCAGCAATAAATGTCTGGAGAAAAAATTATTACCAGCAATAAATGTTTGGAGAAAAAATTATTACCAGTAATAAATTTTTGGAGAAAAAATTATTACCAGCAATAAATTTTTGAAAAAAAATTACCAGCTATACATTTTTGAAAAAAAAATTACCAGCTATACATTTTTGAAAAAATTTTTACCAGCTATACATTTTTGAAGAAAAAATATTACCAGAAATAAATATTTCGAAGAAAAAAATATTACCAGCAATTTTTGAAAAAAAAAAAGAAAAATATTGCCAGCAATAAATAAATGTCTGCATTAAAGAAACCCATTCATGTTGATACGCCATAAAACAAACCAAATCAAACTATCTCGTTTTCAGAATGGCTCGAAAGCAATAAAGTCATATAGCCTTTTTCTGAAATGAATCCAAACATACACACAAATACACACACACATTTCTTTCTTTCGTTTTTGGATCTGATGAAGCCTAGAAAGGCGAAACGCGTAATCAAATCTAGTTTCAATGAAACTGTGAAATTTCTTAAAAACTTTGTCGAGATTCTATATCCTACTTTAAACACATATTGTCGACAAGGAAAACAAATGGACAGACCTACTATTTTGAAAGCAATTGTATGCCTTCAACTACAGATGAAAATGTATTGTTAGACGTTTTGCTCTTAATCTGTATTGTTGATAATTCTACTATAAAGATATATTGCTGGCATTTCAAATATGAACACGTATTTTTATACTATAGTGTTTTGTCTTTGCTTGAAGGTTCACTATTTGCCCATAGCTATGACCCTAACAGGTACTACCACCTGGGTCTGAGAAGACTTGGGAACAGCAGCAATTAAGAGGTGGTTCAACGCTCCTCAAAACCTCCAGTCTCCCCATCAGAGGGCTTGCTGCTGGATGTAGTTTATCGTCATACCGAGGACTAGACAAATTCCTGGTAGACGCTGTTTGTAAGTGATTTTAATAAAATATCGAACTCTGTGGCCATGCTCAAATACTCGGGATAACGCTATCAATGGGAAGTGATTAGATACAAAATGAAAGTATTAATCGACATCAAAATTTGTATAAACAGAATTTACATATTTATTAGTTTGCCTTAACTTAAGTTTAGAGTACTGTCACAATTCTTTTTTTATTAAAGAGAAGGCAAAAGAAGATAATAATAATAATAATAATAATAATAATAATAATAATAATAATAATAATTTTCCATAATAAAAGTCGGTCACTGCACTTAATCCAAAGGTAAATTTGTATGCACATTGATAAGTCCGTAGTTTGAGAAAAAAAAACAAACAAACATCTGTCCTACATTAGAAATATTTTTTAAACGCAGTCTACTCTCCGACATTGCACTAAATTCCGGGGTAAATTTCTAAATATATAATATAAATCACAGCCTAATAAATAAAAATGCATTTATTTTACAGTAGAAATTTATTTTTCAGGAAATCTCCGTCTTGTCATTGTAAATTCACGTTTGTATTGAAGCAATGTAACGATATACAAAACTGCGTTTGACTGTGTTGTCGGTTGTCCTGTGGATACCATGCCTCTAGAACAGACTTACCATTGACTATGACAATGTACGACTCCAACATCATACTACTACCACTACTATTAAATAATAATAATAATAATAATAATAATAATAATAATAATAATAATAATAATAATTTTCTGTAATAAATTCCGGTCACTGCAAAGGTAAATTTGTATGCGAATCAATAAGTCCGTAGTTTGAAAAAAAAGTATTTATCCTACATTAGAAATATTTTTAAACGCAGTCCCCTCTCCGACATTGCACTCAATTCCGGGGTAAATTTCTGAATACAGTGCAACCTCGCTTCTCGAACGTCTCACATGTCGAACAAATCGGTTGGCGATCAGAAAATTCGAGATGAAAATGCCTCGGTTATCGAACAGAATTCCGCTTCTCGGACAACATTGCCGAACCGAGTTAACCCAAACGAAGTCGACCGCCGCCTGTTGTTCTTATTTACCAAATTTTATTGTATGTCACTTTTTTTTTCTCTAAATTGATTACTTTTGGAAAAATAGATTCGGCTCACGAATATTTCGGGTTACGAACGGCCTTCAGGAACGGATTAAATTCGTGAACCGAGGTTCCACTGTATATAATATAAAACACAGCCTAATAAATAAAAATGCATTTATTTTACACTAGACGTATTTATTTTTCAGCATAATCTCCTTCTCGTCATTGTAAATCCACTTTTGTATTGAAGCAATGTAACGATATACAAAACTGCGTTTGACTGAGTTGTGGGTTGTCCTGTGGATACCCTGCCTCTAGAACAGACTTACCATTAACTACGTCAATGTACGACGCCAACATCATACTACTACTATTACTACTAGTAAATAATAATAACAATAATAATAATAATAATTTTCCATAGTACATTCCGGTCACTGCACTTAATCCAGAGGTAAATTTGTATGCACATCAATAAGTCCGTAGTTTGAAAAAAAAGCATTTATCTTACATTAGAAATATTTTAAACGTAGTCTCCTCTGCGTTTGACTGAGTTATGGGTAGTCCTGTGGACATCATGCCTCAAGAACAGACTTTCGTCAATGTACGGTGCCAACATCATACTAATACTAATACTACTACTAATACTACTAAATAATAATAATAACAAGCGGCTTTATTCAGTAATAAAAGAAGCCATCAAGTTCAAAATAGAGTTTCAAGTGAGTGTCGACATACAAGTAAATCACGTCGACTGAAGCTGCAAAATACTTAAAAAAGAAAGCAAATGCAAATGTAACCGACAAGATACAGAAACAATGGCAAGATAACCCGCTTCATGGCCAATCATCTGCCCGTACCAAACAAGCCGATGTAGACAAACCGCGTACCCATCAGTGGCTACGTTGTGCAGGGTTAAAAGCTGAAACCGAAGTTTTTATCCTTGCTGCACAGGATGAATGTTTGTTAAGTAGAAATTATCAAGCATACATACTAAAATATTGTGTTAGGCCAAAATGCAGATTTCGTGATAAATATTCAGAAACAATTGACCATTTTGTATCAGGTTGCATGGTACTGGCACACACTTAATATAAAACACGGCATGACAGAGTGGGCCAGGTCTCTGTTCGGGATCCGGAAAGAAATGAGTATACTCTAGAAATCAAAGGAAATAATAATAATAATAATAATAATAATAATAATAATAATAATAATAATAATAATATTATTAATAATAATAATAATAATAATAATAATAATAATAATAATAATAATAATAATAATAATAATAATAATAATAATAAAGTCATAAAACAGGGCATGACAGAGTATTATAATAATAATAATAATAATAATATTAATAATAATAATAATAATAATAATAATAATAATAATAATAATAATAATAATAAAGTCATAAAACAGGGCATGACAGAGTGGGCCAACATATGCACTGGAAAATCTGCAACTTCTACGGGAAGGAAACTAAAAGAAATTGGTATAAACACCACCCAGACCCGGCTACGAAGATAGGACCTGTTACAATTCTATGGGACTACACAATACACACCGAAAGAACAATCAAAGTTAACCGCCCAGACATTGTTATTAGAGACTGCAAACAAAAAAAGGTGCCTCTTTATTGACATGGCAATCACTACAGTCAGCAGTTTATCTTTGAAGGTCTTCAAAAAGCTACCAAAATACAAGGACCTTGAAAGCGAAATCTCCAAAATGTGGCACACGGGAACATCAATTATCCCTCTTGTAGTTGGAGCCCTCGGATTGGTTGGAAAAGATTCCAATAGACTTACTGAAGGGATCCCTGGAAGCCCATGCCTTAAAAAAATACAAAAAATTGTTCTCACGAGTACAGCCCACACCTTACGAAGGGCTTTATTTATGTAAAATATTTTCTTTTTTTTTTTTTTGTCAGTGGTAAATGTCATGATGCCATTTCTAACCTTAGGTCACTGGGCGGGACCCGGAACGAAATGTGGAGACACAAGAAATCAAAGGAAATAAAATAATAATAATAATAATAAGTGCTTCCTTATTGATATGGCAGTCCCTGCAGACTGCAATGTATCTTTGAAGATATTCGAAAAACTGTCAAAATACAAGGACCTTGAACTAGAAATTTCAAAAATGTAGCACATGGGAACATCAACAATCCCTGTTGTAGTTGGAGCTCTTGGAGTGGTTGGAAAAGATTCCAGTAGACTAATAAAAGGGATCCCTGGAAGTCTATGCCTCAAAGAGATACAAAAAATCGTTCTGACAAGTACAGCCCACACTTTACGAAGGGCTTTATCTATGTCATTTTTTTTTCAGTGGAAAGTGTCATGATGCCATTTCTAACCTTAGGTCCCTGGGCGGGACCCGGAAAGAAATGTGTAAACGCCAGATATCAAAGAAAATAATAATAATAATAATAATAATAATAATAATAATAATAATAATAATAATATCATCATTCATGTAGAATACCGAGGTAGCTTCGGGTATCTGAGGACATAATTTTGAAAGAGATTGATATTAAATTAGAATAATTTAATAATTAGGAATTAGTTAGGTAATTTTTGTACAACTATTATAATCATATATTGGAACAAAATGAAAAGGTTTATTCTTTAAATCGGACATCATTTTCCGAAGAGCCTAATACTATTTTTCAGCGGATACACAGGTTGCGCCAGGTAATTGAGAACAGAATTCTGAAAGAAACTGATCTAAAATTAACAGAAAGGAAAATTTAATCATTAGGATTTAGTTATAGATTTTTTTGTACAAATATTACAATAATAATATAAACATTTTCATTGTATAATAATGTTAATTTTATATCAATCTCTTATAAATAGTATAATAGGTGATTAAACACGTAAAACAAAGTGTTTATCACCTGTTCTACATGAACGATATCAAACTCTTTGCCAAAGACGACAATGAGGTGAAGGGCATCCTCAATACTTGTAAAAAGTTTCAGTGATGACATCGATATTAATTTCGGATCAGATAAATATGCAAAAATAACATTCAAGAAAGGGAGAATTACAGCAACACAATAGGTGTATATTTTGACACAAACATTAGGGAACTGGAAGAGGAAGAACCTTATAAATATCTATGAGTCAGAGATGAAATCCAGCATACCCAAATGAATATTAAAAAAATAATACTACATGCGTGCGCATCTGTTGGTAAATACCGAGTTGAATTCACAAACCAGTATCGAATCATTAAATCTTTGGCCCTCCTTGTCGTGCAATACAGTCTCAACTTCCTTAATTGGATTGTAGTGACTACTCCGATACACCACGCCCACAAAATACTTAATAATTATTGGCTAGAAAATAAGTACTATTTACTACAGGACAATTTATCCGTCGCAGTAGCCACACCAAATTTTCTGCCATTGATTTTGCCAAACTTGGTTTAGTAAAAAATCGGTGATTGGTTGATTTTTGACCAATCGTATAATTTAAACATTTATTTCGATATTTTTCCCGCTCCTCTCTGGAGCCTACTCAAAAAGTATAAATACCACGAAAATAAAACAATAGAACAGCTGTAGAACAAATAAATCAACAGAGCTCAACTACGTACGTGTACCTACATTCTTCTACTCACACACATACAGACACAAAACTACAATTGCACTACGCTGTGAACTGTCTGTCCAAAAGCCAAGTAACAAACTCAAAATTCTATTATCCTTTTGTACAAGCTTTTTCATACTTGAACTCAGTTATCATTTATCACTGAACTCTGAACATTTAAACAAGAAAGATCTTTAATACATATTTTCAATCTTGCATCAGTACATGGAAACTACTTCCTTTTTCTTAATTTTATTTCATCAAGCACTATTGTTGTACTCGTCTATTTTCAATACATTTTATTGTTGATTACTACATAATCTCTTGTTATTTCTTCCTTGTGTCTTTTGCAAATTTCAATGTGATGTGCTAACCAAAAAACGCAACCTTCACCAAAGACTTCTTAACAATTCTAAACCAAATCTAATTAGCACGCCACAGGATCATATCTGGCATTAAGTGTCTGGATGTCAAAACAAGAAAGCTTCTCACTTAAAACAGCATGCATCGACCCAAAGGTGATGTGATTGTCTCTATGGGCACAGATATGAAGGAGGCAGGGAATTAATTGAACTAGAATTGTCTTAGAAAATCACAGTCTTCAAAGGTACCTGGAAACTACAGAATACTCAATATTGGTCTGAGTCAAAGAACATGACAGAAATAAGAAACATTATTCCGTAATAAAGGAAGCCAAAAAATTCAAAATCGAATTAGAAATGGTGGAAGGAACCATATCACACTCACTGAGCGCATAAGAACCTAAAAAGGAAAACAAAAGAAAATGAAATGGACCAAATGCAGAAACGATGCAAGATAAACCTCCTTCCACTGACTAAAACTAAAGCCACACACATGTTTCGCATAGATAAACTTCTTCGTAATGTGTCAGCTGTACTTCGGGTCCATGAATCCATTTCTGACCTTAGCTTCTTGGTTGGGACCCAGAATGAAATGTGTCTACAACAGAAATCAAAGGAAATAATAATAATAATAATAATAATAATAATAATAATAATAATAATAATAATAATAATAATAATAATATCATCATTCATGTAGAATACCGAGGGAGCTTCGGGTATCTGAGGATTTTTTGAAAGAGATTTATATAAAATTTACATAAGAATATTTAATAACTAGGAATTAGTTACATATTTTTTGTACAACTATTATAATCATATATTGGAACAAAATGAAAACGTTTATTCTTTAAATCGGACATCATTTTCCGAAGAGCCTAATACTACCTACCCAACGATGCTTTGCGCTAGAATGTGGGGTGGGGAATTGTCCGAACCAGGCATCGCCCATAAATTTAATAGGAAGAGAGAACAGATACTGTTCTCCGATCCTAGTTATAAATACCAGGTGTTGGCACTCGATCCTAACTAAAGCCATTAATATGAATTTAATAGTGATAATAATAATAATATTAACCTACTGTAGCGACAAAGAACTTAAAAAAGGGAAGCAAATGCAATGTGCCAAATGCAGAAACGATGACAAGATAAACCTCCTTCTACTGACTAAAACTAAAGCCACACACATTTTTCGCAGAGATAAACTTCTTTGTAATGTGTGCACTGTACTTCGGGTCCATGAAGCCATTTCTGACCTAAGCTCCCTGTTTGGGACCCAGAATAAAATGTGTCTACAACAGAAATCAAAGGAAATAATAATAAAAATAATAATAATAATAATAAAGATGATAATAATAATACTAATAAAGATAATAATAATAAAGATAATAATAATAATAAAGATAATAATAATAAAGATAATGATAATAATAATAAAGATAATAATAATAATAATAAAGATAATAATAATAAAGATAATGATAATAATAATAAAGATAATAATAATAATAAAGATAATAATAATAAAGATAATAATAATAATAATAAAGATAATAATAATAATAAAGATAATAATAACAATAATAAAGATAATAATAATAATAATAAAGATAATAATAATAATAAAGATAATAATAATAATAATAAAGATAATAATAATAATAATAAAGATAATAAAGATAATAATAATAATAAAGATAATAATAATAATAATAAAGATAATAATAATAAAGATAATAATAATAATAATAATAATAAAGATAATAATAATAATAAAGATAATAATAACAATAATAAAGATAATAATAATAATAAAGATAATAATAATAAAGATAATAATAATAATAATAAAGATAATAATAATAATAAAGATAATAATAACAATAATAAAGATAATAATAATAATAAAGATAATAATAATAATAAAGATAATAATAATAATAATAAAGATAATAATAATAATAATAATAATAAAGATAATAAAGATAATAATAATAATAAAGATAATAATAATAATAATAAAGATAATAATAATAATAAAGATAATAATAACAATAATAAAGATAATAATAATAATAAAGATAATAATAATAATAAAGATAATAATAATAATAATAAAGATAATAATAATAATAATAAAGATAATAATAATAATAAAGATAATAATAACAATAATAAAGATAATAATAATAATAAAGATAATAATAATAATAAAGATAATAATAATAATAATAATAATAATAATAATAATAATGATATATCATCAGTCATGTAGAATACCGAGGGAGCTTCGAGTATCTGAGGATATAAATTTGGAAAGGAATTTGATATAAAATTTACATCAGAATAATTTACCCAGGGTGCGTCAATTAATTGAGAACAGAATTCTGAAAGAGATCTATATAAAATTAACAGAGAGGGAAATTTAATCATCAAGATTTAGTTATAGTTTTTTTTTGTGCAAATATTAAAAACATATATTGGAACCAAACGAAAAGGTTTATTCTAAAATCGGACATCATTTTCTGAACAGCCTGATACTATTTTTTCAGCGTAATACGCAGGATGCGTCAGGTAATTGAGAACAAACCATAATACACCTACTGCAGCAACAAAGGGCCTAAAAAGTAAGCAAAAGCAAATGCAATGTACGAAATGCAGAAACGACGGCAAGATAAGCCTCTTCTTTGTCAATACTCTGCCCGTGCGAAACAAGCTGATGTAGATAAACCCCGTAACAATCAGTTGTTACATAGTGATGTGTTAAAAGCTGAAACAGAAGCTTTTATTATTGCTACATGCTCACTAAATTGAAATTACCAAGCACACATACTGAAAAATTGTGAATAAACCAAAATACAGAATCTGTGATAAGTATCCAGAAACAATTGACCATTTTGTATTAGGTTGACCGGTATTTGCAGCCTAACCATAACCCTAACCCTAACCCTGACCGGTATTTGCAGCCACGTAATATAAAAGCCGGCATGACAGATTGGGCCAATATCTGTACTGGAAAATATGCAACTTTTGCGGAAAAGAAACTAAAAGTAATTGGCATGGACAGCAACTCGGTTGCGGAAATAGGACCTGTAGCAATTTTACGGGATTTTACAATACACACAGACAGAACGATCAAAGCTAATAAACCTGACACCATGATGAAAGAGCGTAAAAACAAAATGTTGCTTATAATTTACATGGCAGTCATTGCATGTTGCAATGCATCTTTAAAGATCTTCAAGAAATCAAAATACAAAGAAAAATGCCAGTTGTAGTTGGAGCCCTCGGACCGATTTGAAAATATTCCAAATGGCTCATTGAAGAGATTCCTGGTAACCCCTTGCCTTAAAGAATTACAAAAAAATGGTACTCACAAGTATATATCACCTTACGAAGGGGTTTATCAACATAAAATATATATGATCTTGTTTTGGTTTTTTGTTTTTTTTTCAGCAAATGGTCAGTGGAATATATAATGATTCTATTTCTGGCATTAGGTCTCTGGAAGAACGAAGAAAGAAATTAGTATACAACAGAAATCAAAGGAAATAAAATAATAATTATTATTATTTCCATTATTGCATAAAGTTTTCTCAAAACATTAGATCTTTGTGCTTATTCTATACCAGAAGAAAAAAAGACCATAACTGACAGTTCCGATTTATAAAATTCCAGTTGTAGTTGGAGTCTTCGGACCGATTGGAAAATATTCCAAATGACTCACTGAAGAGATTTCTAGTAGCCCATGCCTTACAGAAATACAAAATATTATATTCACAAGTGTATCTCACACCTTACGAAAAGCCTTTAGCATAAAATATTTATGATCTTGTTTTGTTTTTTTCAAGAAATGGTCAGTGGAATATATAATGATTTTATTTCTGACATTAGATCTCTGGAAAGGATCCGGAAAGAAATTAGTATACAACAGAAATCGAAGAACAAACACAGACCATAACTGACAGTTCCGATTTATAAAATTCCAGTTGTAGTTGGAGTCTTCGGACCAATTGGAAAATATTCCAAATGACTCACTGAAGAGATTCCTGGTAGCCCATGCCCTAAAGAAATACAACAAATTGTACTCACAAGTATATCTAACACCTTACGAAGGGGTTTATCAACATAAAATATGTATGATCTTGTTTTTTTTTCAACAAATGGTCAGTGGAATATATAATGATTCTATTTGTGGCATTAGCTCTCTGGAAGGAACCAAGAAAGAAATTAGTATACAACAGAAATCAAAGGAAATAAAATAATAATGTTCTGTTTTTTTTTTCAAAAAATGGTCAGTGGAATATATAATGATTTTATTTCTGACATTAGATCTCTGGAAGGGGTCCGGAAAGAAATTAATATACCACAGAAATCAAAGAAATAAAACACTAATAATAATTATTATTTCCCTTATTGCATAAAGTTTCCTTAAAACTTGAGCTCTTTGTGCTTATTCTATACCGGAAGATAGACAGAACATAACTGACAGTTCCGGTTTATAATGACATGAAAAAATAACTCAAGCTTACTTTTATATTTAGCGCTGATCTGACATTTAATTGGTTAATCAAGACATACCCACAAGCCTATATTTAATTCTGAGACCTTGTCTTTCCCACCGCTTTAACTTTTGGAAAAGGGGTAACACTTTGTTTTTAGATTTTCTTAAAAATCATTTAATCACCAGTTACTTATCGCCCGAAGAAGTAATAATCATAATATTGAAATATGAACGCTTTTGCATAGCGATTTAAACGCTTTTTTATTATAATAATTTTGCTATACTTTGTATTGAGCACTTTTTGAAAGTAAATACTACGAACAGTGAAATTTTACTCCATCTGTTCTTTCTCTCATTTGTATATATATATATATATATATATATATATATTAAGACATTTTTATGTTTATACATTCTTTTTTGTAGATGCAAATATTTTAAGTAAATGCTCTGTTTATAATAAACAGTAGAAACAACATTTACCAGCCTGAATGTTCGAGAAATTGTCATAGAAAATATGCGTCCTCCGAGAGGAATCGAACCTGTATCCTATAGGGAACCGTCATATAGCCTGACGTGCTTTTACCGATTTCGCCACAGAGGAGGGTTTGGGTTAGCAAGGTCGTTTTTACTGTTTTAAACTAAAATTTTCCATGATTTTCTCACGTACATTCATATCTGCTCGATGTTTGGGTTAGAATACGTTATATTTAACTACAATTTTAAGATATTATTACCAGAGACAAAACGTATGTAAATATAAATATAAAAGTGAACATTGAAGTCAACACTCAGAGGCGACAGGCTGTTTCATGCTAGGCGCAGTCGTCAGCGGCCTGACGATTGCTTCCAGCATGAAACAGCCTGACTTCTCTGACTGTTGACTTCAATGTTCACTTTTATATATATATATATATATATATATATATATATATATATATATATATATATATATATATATATGAAAAAATGTATTTACTTAGGTAAATTTTATATCAGTCTCTTTCAAAATTATGTCCTCAGATACCCGAAGCTCCCTCGGTATTCTACATGACTGATGAAATAGTATTATTATTATTTTTATTTCCTTTGATATCTGGCGTTTACACATTTCTTTCCGGGTCCCGCTCAGGGACCTAAGGTTAGAAATGGCATCATGACAATTTCCACTGCAAAAAAAAAAAATTAAAAAATAATTACATAGGTAAAGCCCTTCGTAAAGTGTGGGCTGTACTTGTCAGAACAATTTTTTGTATCTCTTTGAGGTATGGACTTCCAGGGATCCCTTCAATCAGCCTACTGGAATCTTTTCCAACCAGTCCAAGGGCTCTAACTACAACAGGAATTGTTGATGTTCCCATGTGCCACATTTTTGAGAATTCTATTTCAAGGTACTTGTATTTTTAAAGCTTTTCGAATATCATCAAATATACATTGCAGTCTGCAGGGACTGCTATATCAATAAGGAGGCACTTATTTTGATTTGTGGTCTTTAATAACAATGTCTGGGCAGTTGGCTTTGATTGTTCTGTCAGTGTGTATTGTGTAGTCTCATAGAATTGTAACAGGTCCTATCTCCGTAACCGGGTCAGGGTGGTGTTCGTACCAGTTTCTTCCAGTTTCCTTAATTATTATTATTATTATTATTATTATTATTATTATTATTATTATTTCCTTTGATTTCTGTTGTATACACATTTCCTTCTGGCTCAATATCAGACATAGAGTGTATATAAATATAGAAGTGAACATTGAAGACAGCACTCAGAGGCGACAGGCTGTTTCCTGCTGGACGTCACTAGCGGCCTGACGATTCCGTCTAGCTTGAAACAGCTTGTCGCCTCTGAGTTCAAATCTCCATAATATAGGTTTAACATAATTAGCTATCATATTTCCATAAAAGTCACACCCTCTTCAAATGTCGAATGTATAACTAATTCTAATTTCTATATTTTATTTCCCCCCCCCCCTTTATAACCTCTTCACACTATATTGTAATTTGTAAACTTTCCCTTACTTTAATATTTCCTGAACTCTCTTTCAATTAACCCTTTACATTCTTTTATCGATATATTTTGATTTATTTTTAGACCCCTTTTTACTCCTATTTTAAATATCATAAGGTTAACAAACGGGTTTAATTTTTTTTTTAAATCCCTTTAAGTCAAATACATTGCACCCTCCCCTGTCTCCCTTCTCGTGCCTTTTGTCTGACTGAAACGTTGAAATGGACAAATTCTGTATTAGTTTTTCGAAAGGTTGACTTCTACTTCGCCTCTATTTGTACCGACACAAACTCAGTTTACACCAGGTTTGATGAGACCGACGACCGATATCTTCGTCTGCCGAAATAGGCTATTCCCCATATGAGGTGATTTTGGATTTTACTGTTTAGTAATTATATTGCTCTGTATTAATAAATACATTTATCTCTTTTTGTGGATCAGTTTTAGTATTTTATATTACTAGGATCCACTTGGCTTATATGCCAATGGAATTGTTACTATATATATATATATATTAGGTTGGTGCAAAAATAATGTCGTTTTTTGACGTTCAACTTCATGTGAGAAAATGACATTATTTTTGCACCAACCTAATATATATATATATATATATATATATATATATATATGCATTCATATATATTTCTTTCAAGACAAATATTGTAGTTTTCATTATTTCCAACAACAAAATTGCTGTGTTATTCTGATATTTAAATATTTGCTGGTGATGTGAAGAACGCTGACTGAGTACGTGGTGGCTAGACTAACGCTTCAGGGGAGCTAACTAATATGGTTTATCGAGAATTTTTATGAAATAAGTATTAAAACTATTAGTGCAACCCTTGACATTTTAAACTGTTGTACACATTTTGAAACATTTGTACAGTTTTCATAAATAATTTAATTAAGGTTTACTTTATTTTTTTTTAATATAGACATCTTCGATAATTTTTAGTTTATATTGAATATTTTCATGAAAATTTTTGAAGATGACATTGTGTTATGTCGAAAGTACTCGGAATAAAATAATATGTATCAGCATGGCAACTTTCTCTCTTTCTTTAATAAGTTTGTCAGTGAATACGAAAGGACATAATTGCAAATAAATAGACAAAACGTGTCTAAGTTGTTCAATGAGACATGTCCCAATGAAAACATGCCGCCAGAATATACGCAATTTCTACATGCATACAAATATATATATATATATATATATATATATATATATATATATATATAGATATATGAGTTTACATATCTCATTTAGAAGTTTATATATATATATATATATATAGTCATCCACATACAGGCCTGTTTCACTGCATCACATCTCATTAGTGTGTCTAAACATCCGGTTGCTTCAAGGCGGGTTCGAAACCCTAGTGATTATGGTATCAGTCAGAGATCCTACCCCTATGCTATCGGCGCACGGCAGAGCGGAAGAGAAATTCTAATGTATTGCATACGGACGTAAACAAACGCCAGTAGCCAACAGTGTTCGATTCATTAATGAAAAGCGTTGCGTTAATAACGGTGACGGTTACTGCTTTGGAATTATCTTTATCTCAATAGTGCTCGATCGAAAAGACGAGAGCTTTTTATTAATATGGTCATCCACACACACACACACACACACACACACTCACACACACGCGCGCGAGTGCGCGCATATATATATATATATATATATATATATATATATATATATATATATATATATATATAGTTGTATATTTAGGCAGCAATCTTTCATTTATGCATGTTTCATTAAAAACGACAAACGTCTTACGTTACACCTATCTGACCACAGCTTCATCTGAACGCATTTAAACACGCACACAAATTTACCAGACTCCATTAGAAATATACTAGTAGAAAACACAAATATATTAACTGCATCAATCTGCAAAAAAAGATTTAAAATAATGGAAGCTTTAATAATAAAAAAGAAAAAGTCAATTCTTAACAAGATTAACTACGAACAACGCCACAATGTGCTAACCGTATTCGTAAATTAAAAACATCCCTACTACACACTAAGACATACACATAATGCACACACTCAATTAAGCTGAAAAATCGAATAATCCTTGATAATGGCTAAAGGTATAGCCGAAAGCGCTCGGAAACATAAAACATTTGGACAGTTCTTACCCACCCTTTGTCCTGTAAAGAAAGCTCTTGTTCGAACACAAGAAAAATAAAATAAAAAGTTCAATCGTAGTACCTTGTCTGTCGTTTTTAATGAAACATGCATATATATATATATATATATATATATATATATATATATATATATATATATATATATATATATATATATATATTAATGGTTATACTCATTTTGAAAAACCTCGGTTGGCTTAACTTGTAATATAAAAAATTGATATCCGAAGAAATATTGGAAACACAAAAGAAAGAACCAAGAACATAACACTGTACGCATCCTCTCGTCAAGGCCTTGAGCTCCAAGTCCAAAGAAAAAAAAATGAGTAAAAGACTAAACGTAAAGTGCTCAATACACTAAGTAGAGCAAAAACTAAAATAATCCTAAGGAGCCAGGCGCGAACCTACTTACGTTTCACCTAAACGGATAATCAGGGACGCATATATATATATATATATATATATATATATATATATATATATATATATATATATATATATATATATATATATATATATATATATTCCGGTTTTATAAGGTCTTTTTTTACTACTAGCTTTCAATTGTTTCATACAATCATCTTCAGGTAGGGACGTTTTTTACATCCAGGTAATAACAGGACATCGAAAGATAAAGTGTAATCCTAAAGTTGTTTTTTTGAAATGTGATATTGGTAACTGTAAGAAATGCTTTTGCAGCGTGCAGTCACGACGCTGAGGTTGAATTTTTTTAAATTTTAAAATTGTGCGTTCTTGTACTAATATAGTAATATGAGAATTCTTTTGTAGAAGTAGGTTTTTAGTAAAGGTGGCATGAACTAAATTGTTCAATAAATAGAGTAATGTCACAGTTATTATCAGGAATATATATATATATATATATATATATATATATATATATATATATATATATATTTATATATGTATATATATATATATATATATATATATATATGTATATATATATATATATATTAATACATGTTTCATTAAATAATATAGATAAGTGTTGTCTATATATTTTATGTAAGCTTTTTTCATATAGTCTGATAATCTTAATAACATTATCATTAAACAATGAAAGAAAATCACAATATTGATACATACTTTTTTTTTGTTTTAATCCAATCTAAGCTTTCGGCTTACATAAGCCATTATCAAAGATGACAATTACACAATATATTTATGCAATACACGAACAAGAAATTGATGATAGTATTATTTGTTTACATGGATGATTTCCAAGCAACGATATTGCATAAATATATTGTGTAATTGTCATCTTTGATAATGTCTTATGTAAGCCGAAAGCTTAGATTGGATTAAAAAAAAAATTGTTTAATGATAATGTTATTAAGATTATGAGGCTATATGAAAAAAACTTACATAAAATATATAGATAGCACTTATCTATATTATTAAATGAAACATGTATTAATGAAAAAATGCTGCCTAAATACACACAATATATATATATATATATATATATATATATATATATATATATATATATATATATATGCATGTGGGGGTGAATAGGGACAAAATGGATCGGTGCTATGTGAATACTTTGACTCTCGCAAAAAATGCCTCAATCACCATGCGGTTAACCAACAAGCAGATAAAATGCCTACTAGAAACACTCACTCGCGCACATAAATGTTATCCTCCGAATTTGGCATAGACATACTAGATGTGATACACTAACATGAAATATGCATACAAAGGCTGCTTGACAAGACAGATGCAAGTGAAGTCTGCTTAACCATTGACAAACATACAACCCAAAAATACAAGAATTCCTTATCTTTCTTTGTTTTTTTCGCAGCTATATTTAATTTTATGAATAATATTTAATAAAACGAAACATGATGGATTTATAAACATTTTATATTTGCTTCTTATCCCCAATCATTCATAACAAGTACCGGGCGTGTTGAACGGGAATGTTTACACATCATTTCATACTAACGCGGGGTTTCTTACTTTTCTTGTTTTTCATCAATGATCTCTCCGATGTCATCAGTTCCCAACTAGTTATTTATGCAGATGACACAACCATGGATTCGTATCTTCGTAGTAAACCCGGCAGATATGACAAAGTAAACTTGGCAATTCTTCTTGAAAATGAATCACAATCAGTCGTTAACTGTGGCCAAAAATGGTTCGTCACTTTAAACGACTCCAAGACAAATCTGTTTTTTTTTTATTTAACCACCACAGAAAAACTTTCTATCTGCTATTAGCATGGATGATACGAAAGTACAGTTGAACAAGCATGGAAAATGCGTAATTGGTATGACGATAAACTGCATCCGCGTCCTGGGTAAGAGGATAAACTACGTCTAACAGCAAGGCCTCTGACCAGGAGGTTTTGAGGAGCGTTGAATCACCTCTTAATTGCTGGTGTTCCCAGGTTCACCCTGACAAGGAGAGGTAGCATTTCCTAGGGTCCCTGCTATGGGCAAATATTTAACCACCAAACTTGGGTCAAAATACTATGAAAGTGCAAAAATAGTTTTTAATAGCAAAAATACTTTGTAAAAAATTACCAGCAATATATTTTTGAAAGGAAAAAATATTAGCAATAATACATTTTTGAAAAAAAAATATTTCCAGGTATACATTTTTGGGAAAAAAAAAGATTGGCCTGGTGCATAATTATCAGGCGTTTTTGTAGGCGTGTTATTTGTTAATAAAAAACGCTGTTTTGTTTAATTTTTTTAATAAAAATAATATTTTACTTTCATGTTATGAAAATGTGTATCGATAATCATGAGCTCCGGAATAATCATTTTAAAATGTTATTTTTGAATTTCTGTTTTTCTTTTTTCAGAATAAATATTCTTTCAAAACGCCTGATAATTGTGCACCAACCCAATATTACTAGCAATTGATTTTTGAAGAAAAAATATTACCAGAAATGTATTTGAAAGAAAAAATATTACCATCAATACACTTGTAAAAATGTTTTACCAGCAATAAAAAAAAATGTTGACGGCATTAAATAAACCTTTGAGGTTGATATACCGTAAAACAAAACAAAACAAACCAAATATTCAACGTCTTCTTGGCCTCGCGTTTTCTACTGACATGAAGTGGAGAGATTATTAAATCAATTGCTACGCCTAATGCAAGGAAATTTAATTTCGTACCAGCAAATTTTCTCGTCCGAATCCATCTAGCACATTTATTTGCCCATAATTAGTTCGCGCATAGGTATACTGTTGTCGTATTTAGTCTGGTGTTCCTGCTATACAACTCGAGATTATTTTACAAAATCCAAAGATGGGTCTGTAATCTAATCGATCCTAGCCTGGCATCTCGACTTCAGTCACTTTCTCACGTGGCTTCTCTCTGTCTTTTCTACAAATATTGTCATGGCAACTGCTTTTACGAGCTGTAATCCAATCAACGCGTTAATGTTATCGGAGCCGATTGCGAAAATGGACGTTCAAACTCTTCACGATTTTTTGGTCAGCATAATCGACAAAACCGAGAATGCAATTGGAAAGGAGGTAACGTTTTTGTGGAAAAGTTCATTTCCTGCGCACGATGACGAATAGAGGTAACTGGATTTTCGGCCACATTCTCATGCACTGCGGCAATGTTTTCAGCTGAATGGCGTAAACGAGCACGCAGTGGCGTTTTCACACCTGCCACCGAAACAGTTTGTTTAAATTTACGAACAATTGTTTTTCAGTTGCACTCTTGAAGCTTTAACACGTTGTTTGATTGTTAATCTTTCTATGGATGAAATTGCCAAAGAAAAAGAAAAAAAAATCATTAGGCGGTTAAACTTCATTCACATTTAAAATCGGTCCAAGTTATTGGAACATACTTCATATATATATATATATATATATATATATATATATATATACAGTGTAACCCGGATATAAGAGAGTTGTCGGGACCGGAGGAGACGCTCTTATATCCGGGTTTCTCTTATATCCGGGTTTGGTCTACATTTATTTAGGTAAGTATGGCTAATTTGGGACCAGAGAAAGTATCTCTTATATCCGGGTTTCTCTTATATCAGGGTCTCTTATATCCGGGTTACACTGTATATATATATATATATATATATATATATATTATGAAATGGACAAAGTCCGACAATTATTTAATGACATTTTTATGTTTAACATTCTTTTTATAGATACAAGTATTTAAGTAAATGCTCTGTTTATAATAAACAGTATTAAATAACATTTACCGGCCTGAATGTCCGAGAAATTTTTATAGATTCAGCCACGGTTGTTGTTTAAATGACCGCATAACCATATGAAGTTCTTATACGTATGGGTCGTCGATGGCGGATCATTTAATAAATAATCCTACTTGTGCGTTGGATTTCAGTGTGACCTGGTTTTCTGTTTTGGCCGTGGCACACTCAGTATTCCATCTTAGGGTGTTGGAGACTTTGTACATGGGGTCCGGGCGACCGTCTCTTTGTAAACAAAGGGACTGTTTGCTTGGGCTTGCCGTGCTGGGTCTCTAGCATCTTTGGTGGTATTACTTTGATTATATACACTTTTTCTTTTTTTTATCTCTTTCTTCCCTGCCCATTCATTCATGTCATCCATAACAGATATTTTCTTCATAATTTCTATTCCCAGTTAACAGTTCTGATGAGAGCGGACGAAACCGGTTAACTGGTGTTTTTATTTTAAATCTATCACGGCCTTTAATAAAATTTGTTTTTTATGCCTTGATATATATATATATATATATATATATATATATATATATATATATATATATATATATATATATATATATATATTAAAAAGAAGAGAGGTACCGCAAACTTTTTTGGTTGTAATGTGGGTTTTTGTTTTTTCTTTTTTATTAAAAAATATTATTCTTTATTTTTCATAGTTTTACATAGTTTTACAACACGTGTTTCTGGTCTTGCGACCATCTTCAGGTAAAGGGTGGAGATTTCCACATATTATTAAAAATAATTATTAAAAATAATTAATTTTTTTCCTTTATGCTTTTCAATGTTACATCTTCTCTATATGAGACATTTCTATGTTTTTGTGTTGGTCATTCCAATGTCTTTCTTTAAATGGTAGTGAAGAGTTCTGAGCGAAGGGTCATAAAACAATTAAGGTTGGTTTGAGAAGTGATGAATCGGGTTGTCTTATCTTTTAATGTTTTAATGACCCCTGTGTGTTCTTAGATCCCTTAGATCTATTTCCGTTTTCGTGTGTTCCTGTCAGCATGCGTGTATATATGTGTGTGTACATTCCCCCTGAATACATACACTGTTTCACTACGAAGAATTAGTAAACACACTTGTACACATACACACACACACAAACATACACACACACACACACATACACATGCACACACGTATATTGTCCCACCATAAGGAATCTGTACAAACGCACACACACTCTCATACACAAACACACACATTTTTCCCAAGTTACATGGGACCAGCACGCACACGCACACACACACACACACACACACATATACATATATATACGCATATACATACACACGTATTTCCTAAGTTGTGTGGGGTTTGTGTGAGTAGCTCCCCTGCTTTCGCCAATATGCGTGCATATACACGCATACATACATATACACACACACACATATACATACACATACACACACATACATACATACATACACATACATACATATATATATATATATATATACATATACATATATACATACACATATACACACGCATACACACACACATACACACACACACATACACACATATGCGTACATATATGCATTTTTCGTGTTTCACAGATACCCGCATGTGAGCTTGCGTGCATGTATAAGAGCGGTTTGATCACTGTATTTGGTCACCATGTGTGCATGCTGTGTGCTTTTGTGTGTGGGGTCATGATCTATTCAGTTCCGGTTTGAATTTATTTATGAAATTTTTTTCCTGTATTTGTAGATAGGAATAATTGTCTGTTTGGTATATCGGCATGATATTAAATTTACCCTGGTTACATTCAAAAATATGTTGTGAAACAAAAAGTTTTCTGTTGTCTGGCAACTTTATGTTGTTTTTGTGTAGGGAGACCCTGTTGTTCAGTTGTTGGCTGATGCCTATATATGATTTCCTGCATTTTGTGCATTTAAGTACATAAATCACATTTTTGGAGTTGCAGTTTAAGTTTTTGTTTATTGTGAACGTTGTTTTGGGGTTTTGAAAAGTGTACGAGTTTCCTTCTATAATGATGTCACAAACCCCACACCTTTTTTTGTTGCATTTTGTGACTCCCTGTATTGTGTGTTGGGTAAATTTAGATGAGGTTAATATGTGTTTTAGGTTTTTAGATTGGCGTTTACTTTTGATTATTTTGGTTGTTTTTATTATATTATTCAGTTTATTATTCTTGCTAAGTCGGTCTAGATTTTTGGTAATTTTTGTGAATATTTCTGGATTGTTTTTGTTGTATGTTGAGACATATGCTAGAGTTGGCTCGACATTACGTTTCTTTTTATTTCTGAGTTGGTCTAGAGGGATTTTTTTTGCGAGTTCAAAACCTTTGTTTATTAGAGTTGTGGGGTAGCCTCGTTTTTTTAGAGTTTTATGTAGTTCTTCTAAGCGGGTTTTTCGGAGGTGTTTATCAGTCACTATAGTACAAACTCTACGTGCTAGGGAATAGGGAATAGATTTTAGGCAGCTTTTGGGGTGATGGCTCTTGAAATGAAGGTATTGTTGGGTGTCTGTGGGTTTGTGGTAGATATCTGTGATTATATGGTTGTTTTTATTTCTAATGAGTATATCTAAAAATGGTAATTCGTTAAAATTATATTCTTGCGTGAATTTGATTTTGGGGTGTAAGTTTTGAAGTAGAGTATGAAATTGGTTAATGTCGCCCCATGAGGATTTCCAAAAGATGAAGCAATCATCTAAGTATCTTTTCCAAGATTTAGTGAACTGGGCTTTTATATTTGCCCCATATATTTGTTCTATCTGTTCATAGAGGTTTTCTTCTAGGTAAGCTAATGTTAGGGTGGCATATGTTGGAGCCATTTTTGTTCCCATTGCTGTACCCAGGGTTTGGATATAATTTTTATTGTTAAATTCAAAGGTATTATTGTTTAAAATTAGATCTATACTATTGATAATGAACTCTTTAGTGAATCTCGGATGTAGTGTTTCTGGATGTTTTTCAATCCAGAATGAGATTGCTTTCCTTCCTAGTTCATGGGGTATGTCGCTGTATAGGCTACTAATATCAAAAGTTGCCATAAGAGTTCCCGGATCCACCTTTTGTGGTATGTAGCTAAGGAAATGTATATCGTCTCTGATATGACTTTTAATTTGTTTCGTATATGGTTGTAATATTATGTCTATCAGGTTACTTAGTTTACTAGTTGGACAGGCTGGTCCTGCTACTATTGGTCTGAATGTAAGGTCACTGGGGTTTGGGATGCTAATGTATTCAGATTTTTGTGTCTCTATAGCTGCTTTTATTTCACGTGATTTGTGAATTTTAGGTAGTCCGTAGAAATTGCTTGTTTTTGGTATAAAGTTTATTAGGAAATCCTTCTCTTTTTTTGTTAATATTTTATTATGTGTTGTGCAGAGTTTTGTAATTTTTGATATAATGCTTTTGTCTATGTTAGTGTCAATTAATTTGTAGTTATTTCTATCCTCTAGTGTTTCTAGAATTTTTGTTTTATAGTATGTTCTCTCCATGATCACTATGGCGCTGCCTTTATCTGCTTCTTTTATAATTATGTTATTATTTTTTCGGATGTTCTCTAAGGCTAGTCTTTGTCTGTATGTGAGGTTGTCGAATGGTTTGGATTTTTCCTCTAGGTTGATGTTCCAGAGTTTTTCGAAAAACATATTTAGCTCACTGGTATTGCTATTTTTGTTTGGGAAGAAATTAGATTTATTTTTTACTAGTGACTCATCTGTAATATTTTTGTTATCATTAAACATTTCTATCAGTCTCAGTTTGCGTTCAAATTCCTTAAGGTCTTTTTTTAGGTCTGCTATATTGCTTTTTGGAGCAGGGCAGAATTTTAGGCCCAATTTCAGTAGGTTGATTTCGTCATTTGTAAATGTGTATGTGGATAGGTTTATTACTTTGGGTTTTGTGTCATCTAAACTGGTTTTTTTGTTCGGACTGGGGCTTCTAAAAAATAATGATTGTTTCTTTTAATATATCTTGGGTTTTCTAAAAGATATTCTCTCCCTGTACATTTTGAGTTTTCTTGCCAGTGGGAATTTTTTTGGGGGAAATTGGGGTTGTTGTTTCTCGGTGGTTCTATATAGGTGTGTTTGTTTTTGTTAGGGGGCATGTTCCATACGTTTTTAGATTTGTTGTATTTGTATGGATTGTATGTGGGTTGTGTGTAGAACTTTTCGGGGAATTTTGGTTGTACTTCTGGATACAGGTAATGGTTGCCAGGTTTGGTTTGTTGTGCTAGGTGGTATTTGTAAGTGTTGGGTTTGTGAGTGTGTGTGTATTCTGATCTAGAGAAGATGTAACATTGAAAAGCATAAAGGAAAAAAATTAATTATTTTTAATAATTATTTTTAATAATATGTGGAAATCTCCACCCTTTACCTGAAGATGGTCGTAAGACCAGAAACACGTGTTGTAAAACTATGTAAAACTATGAAAAATAAAGAATAATATTTTTTAATAAAAAAGAAAAAACAAAAACCCACATTACAACCAAAAAAGTTTGCGGTACCTCTCTTCTTTTTAATATACACACTTTTCTCTCGTTGGAACCATTATAACCTCTTCATTTCATTTTATATAACTACAACGAAAGAATGCCGCGAACTGAAAAGAAATCCATGGAAGAACTACTTGAGTTACTCAAAATTACCAACCAAAAACAGGAACTACTGGAGGAAGAAATACAGAAATTGAACAAAAATGTGGAAGCTATTCTCCTACAGATCACATCACAACAAACCAGGGAACACAACTGCAACACAGAAACACTAATAGAACATGTCAAAACACAGTTTGAATACCTGGAAAATATTAAAAAATCACACATCCAAGATGAAGCGTACAGAATGAAAAAACGGAATCTCCGAATGTGGAACAATCTGCTCAATCGAAGGAAACTGGCATATTTCAATGCCATCAAAAATAAAGAAACAGCAAAAATATACAAATCCTTCATAGAAATGGAGGAAATATTTATTCCAAGGAAATTCCGCGAAAAAATTAACTCACAAGACACGGAGAAACAAAAACAAATAAAAAACACACTAAGCCTAACAAAAATGCAGGCCCAAATTGAAATACAAGAAGACAAAACAATATACTTTACAAAGAAATATACAGAGATTGATAACGAATTATTTACAAAAATCAAGGAATTATGTCCTAAAGAAACTCACCGATTCCTGTCAGAATTATGGGAATCGAAATGTAAAAAAGAGGAAGAAAAATCTCTGAATATCCTGGAAAGGAAGATAACCTGGTTAAAAGCACTACCAGAAAAAGAAAAATTGGAAAATGAGACAAAACCAAAAAAAACAGTCCAGACTCACCAAAAAACACAATACTCAACGCAAAACAACCACCAGCAAATACAGAGAAAACCACCCAACAGAGTCAAAAACCCAAATACCTATTACCACACACAAACAGACGTGCAAGGTAAGCATTATAACCCATTCTACCATACGCAAACACATCCAAAAACAAACTCACATAATACATATCTTAACCCATTCTACTATATGCAAACATATCCACAAGGTAGGAAGCATAATACATACTACCAGCGCACACAAACACGCCCACATAACAAATACATTTATGAACATACACCAAACAGCGCAAAAACAAACCTGCACAGACCACCGCACTGTAACACAAACAGACAAAGATCAGAATACACACACACTCACAAACCCAACACTTACAAATACCACCTAGCACAACAAACCAAACCTAGCAACCATTACCTGTATCCAGAAGTACAACCAAAATTCCCCGAAAAGTTCTACACACAACCCACATACAATCCATACAAATACAACAAATCTAAAAACGTATGGAACATGCCCCCTAACAAAAACAAACACACCTATATAGAACCACCGAGAAACAACAACCCCAATTTCCCCCAAAAAAATTCCCACTGGCAAGAAAACTCAAAATGTACAGGGAGAGAATATCTTTTAGAAAACCCAAGATATATTAAAAGAAACAATCATTATTTTTTAGAAGCCCCAGTCCGAACAAAAAAACCAGTTTAGATGACACAAAACCCAAAGTAATAAACCTATCCACATACACATTTACAAATGACGAAATCAACCTACTGAAATTGGGCCTAAAATTCTGCCCTGCTCCAAAAAGCAATATAGCAGACCTAAAAAAAGACCTTAAGGAATTTGAACGCAAACTGAGACTGATAGAAATGTTTAATGATAACAAAAATATTACAGATGAGTCACTAGTAAAAAATAAATCTAATTTCTTCCCAAACAAAAATAGCAATACCAGTGAGCTAAATATGTTTTTCGAAAAACTCTGGAACATCAACCTAGAGGAAAAATCCAAACCATTCGACAACCTCACATACAGACAAAGACTAGCCTTAGAGAACATCCGAAAAAATAATAACATAATTATAAAAGAAGCAGATAAAGGCAGCGCCATAGTGATCATGGAGAGAACATACTATAAAACAAAAATTCTAGAAACACTAGAGGATAGAAATAACTACAAATTAATTGACACTAACATAGACAAAAGCATTATATCAAAAATTACAAACTCTGCACAACACATAATAAAATATTAACAAAAAAAGAGAAGGATTTCCTAATAAACTTTATACCAAAAACAAGCAATTTCTACGGACTACCTAAAATTCACAAATCACGTGAAATAAAAGCAGCTATAGAGACACAAAAATCTGAATACATTAGCATCCCAAACCCCAGTGACCTTACATTCAGACCAATAGTAGCAGGACCAGCCTGTCCAACTAGTAAACTAAGTAACCTGATAGACATAATATTACAACCATATACGAAACAAATTAAAAGTCATATCAGAGACGATATACATTTCCTTAGCTACATACCACAAAAGGTGGATCCGGGAACTCTTATGGCAACTTTTGATATTAGTAGCCTATACAGCGACATACCCCATGAACTAGGAAAGAAAGCAATCTCATTCTGGATTGAAAAACATCCAGAAACACTACATCCGAGATTCACTAAAGAGTTCATTATCAATAGTATAGATCTAATTTTAAACAATAATACCTTTGAATTTAACAATAAAAATTATATCCAAACCCTGGGTACAGCAATGGGAACAAAAATGGCTCCAACATATGCCACCCTAACATTAGCTTACCTAGAAGAAAACCTCTATGAACAGATAGAACAAATATATGGGGCAAATATAAAAGCCCAGTTCACTAAATCTTGGAAAAGATACTTAGATGATTGCTTCATCTTTTGGAAATCCTCATGGGGCGACATTAACCAATTTCATACTCTACTTCAAAACTTACACCCCAAAATCAAATTCACGCAAGAATATAATTTTAACGAATTACCATTTTTAGATATACTCTCATTAGAAATAAAAACAACCATATAATCACAGATATCTACCACAAACCCACAGACACCCAACAATACCTTCATTTCAAGAGCCATCACCCCAAAAGCTGCCTAAAATCTATTCCCTATTCCCTAGCACGTAGAGTTTGTACTATAGTGACTGATAAACACCTCCGAAAAACCCGCTTAGAAGAACTACATAAAACTCTAAAAAAACGAGGCTACCCCACAACTCTAATAAACAAAGGTTTTGAACTCGCAAAAAAAATCCCTCTAGACCAACTCAGAAATAAAAAGAAACGTAATGTCGAGCCAACTCTAGCATATGTCTCAACATACAACAAAAACAATCCAGAAATATTCACAAAAATTACCAAAAATCTAGACCGACTTAGCAAGAATAATAAACTGAATAATATAATAAAAACAACCAAAATAATCAAAAGTAAACGCCAATCTAAAAACCTAAAACACATATTAACCTCATCTAAATTTACCCAACACACAATACAGGGAGTCACAAAATGCAACAAAAAAAGGTGTGGGGTTTGTGACATCATTATAGAAGGAAACTCGTACACTTTTCAAAACCCCAAAACAACGTTCACAATAAACAAAAACTTAAACTGCAACTCCAAAAATGTGATTTATGTACTTAAATGCACAAAATGCAGGAAATCATATATAGGCATCAGCCAACAACTGAACAACAGGGTCTCCCTACACAAAAACAACATAAAGTTGCCAGACAACAGAAAACTTTTTGTTTCACAACATATTTTTGAATGTAACCAGGGTAAATTTAATATCATGCCGATATACCAAACAGACAATTATTCCTATCTACAAATACAGGAAAAAAATTTCATAAATAAATTCAAACCGGAACTGAATAGATCATGACCCCACACACAAAAGCACACAGCATGCACACATGGTGACCAAATACAGTGATCAAACCGCTCTTATACATGCACGCAAGCTCACATGCGGGTATCTGTGAAACACGAAAAATGTATATATGTACGCATATGTGTGTATGTGTGTGTGTGTATGTGTGTGTGTATGCGTGTGTATATGTGTATGTATATATGTATATGTATATATATATATATATATATATATATATGTATGTATGTGTATGTATGTATGTATGTGTGTGTATGTGTATGTATATGTGTGTGTGTGTGTATATGTATGTATGCGTGTATATGCACGCATATTGGCGAAAGCAGGGGAGCTACTCACACAAACCCCACACAACTTAGGAAATACGTGTGTATGTATATGCGTATATATATGTATATGTGTGTGTGTGTGTGTGTGTGTGTGTGCGTGTGCGTGCTGGTCCCATGTAACTTGGGAAAAATGTGTGTGTTTGTGTATGAGAGTGTGTGTGCGTTTGTACAGATTCCTTATGGTGGGACAATATACGTGTGTGCATGTGTATGTGTGTGTGTGTGTGTATGTTTGTGTGTGTGTGTATGTGTACAAGTGTGTTTACTAATTCTTCGTAGTGAAACAGTGTATGTATTCAGGGGGAATGTACACACACATATATACACGCATGCTGACAGGAACACACGAAAACGGAAATAGATCTAAGGGATCTAAGAACACACAGGGGTCATTAAAACATTAAAAGATAAGACAACCCGATTCATCACTTCTCAAACCAACCTTAATTGTTTTATGACCCTTCGCTCAGAACTCTTCACTACCATTTAAAGAAAGACATTGGAATGACCAACACAAAAACATAGAAATGTCTCATATAGAGAAGATGTAACATTGAAAAGCATAAAGGAAAAAAATTAATTATTTTTAATAATTATTTTTAATAATATGTGGAAATCTCCACCCTTTACCTGAAGATGGTCGCAAGACCAGAAACACGTGTTGTAAAACTATGTAAAACTATGAAAAATAAAGAATAATATTTTTTAATAAAAAAGAAAAAACAAAAACCCACATTATAACCAAAAAAGTTTGCGGTACCTCTCTTATTTTTAATATACACACTTTTCTCTCGTTGGAACCATTATAACCTCTTCATTTCATTTTATATATATATATATATATATATATATATATATATATATATATATATATTGCTTGAGGCAGGAGTAAATAGTAGTGTCGTCAGCGTAGATACCGACTTGGGAGTCTATGGCGTCTGGAAGGTCATTTATAAATATGAGGAACAGAGTAGGGCCAAGGATGGAGCCTTGAGGAACACCAGCGGTAGTGGGATAGGAGTTGGAGAAGAATCCACTGAGAACAACTTTCAAATCCCGGTTTGATAGGAACGATTGAATTAGGTCAAACAATCGACCTGTGATACCATAACCCCGGAGCTTGCGAAAGAGGCCGGCATGCCAAACCCTATCGAATATATATATATATATATATATATATATATATATATATATATATATATATATATATATATATATATATGTCGTGACATGGCAGTAAACGTGTTAACATTTCTGGCAGTTTCGGTTGATAATGATAGCGGAAGAGTAATCTTATTGCAACGCTAATATAAAGAAGGAGAAGACATCCTGTGAGGAGGGGATGGATATACGGAAATGATTTTTCCTCAGGTGCGAAGTCTTATCTTGAATTAATTAACTTAAGTTAATATGTTTGCCTTGCGCTCCAAAGAAGCCAGATGCAAACGGATGCGTAAACCATCGGACAATCAGTCTATTGAGCCAAATCACAAAGACTTATCATCTGGATTCTAATGAATGGAACGCATAGCAGAATTAGACATAATATAAGACAAGAACAACGCGTTTTTATTATAAACAAGGTACGAGAAATACGATAGTGATGCTCTGAATAGCATCTGAAAGAGCAATACAAATGCAAAAGGATTTATACGTTTGCTTTATAAATTATACAAAAGTGTAGAGCGCAAAGAACTATTCGAACTACTAGATAAGCTTGATTTATTTGGGAATAATAGACGATGAGCAATGGTTAACAGCCCAGAAATGTTAAATCGTAGAGCCGAGTTCGAATTCCAGTTAGTTTCATTACATTCACTTACGAGCACATACCCCTGGGAAAACCGTGAATCCATCTCTTCTCCCACCAACTATGGGTTCAGTATCAGGACAGCCTTGTTTGGCAATCAGTCTGTAGCAGAAAAAATACGACAACCGTCCTTTTAATTTTTGTTCGTTTATTGTTTCCGACCTTTAATAATATTTTTTCTTATAATTATCACCCCCAGTAACCCTTTTCTCACCGACACGTCTTAGATAAGATAGATCCCCAATCCTATAAAAAAAAATTTTGATTGATAGAATAATGAAAAATTTATTTTTTTAATTTCTAATTGATGAAAGATGATTAATAACGTATAGAGGAGAACATGACTAAAGACTGTGTGTACACTATCCCGTGCAGCTGCGGAAAAAAATATAAAGGTGAGACAGGCCGCCTCCTTAAGGTAAGGCTTCAAGAACACCAGAAAGCTGTAACACGAGGGGAAGTGGAAAGATCAGGCATGGCAGACCACATATCGAGAGAAAAGTGAGATCACCGCCCTCTGTAGGATCAGGTTGAGATCGTAGACAAAGAACACCATTGGAAAATTCGTAAACTTAAGGAATCAGCACATATGCTAGGCTACAAAAATCTCCAGAGCCGACCAAGCATAGAAATGAATACAATATGGGAACTAGTAATAAGGAGTGCCTGAGAAAAGCGATAATAACAACAAAAATTGCAATATGAGCTCTGGTAAAAGCATGATTTGATAACAGCAAAAATTGCAATGTGAGCACTGGTATAAATGGTTGCTGAAGACATTAGGTTTATAATACCCAGAAAATCATACACAGATGTCCTCAAGGACACTTGGCACAGTGGATAAAGGCGTTG
This sequence comes from Acanthosepion esculentum, assembly GCA_964036315.1. Taxonomy (NCBI): domain Eukaryota; kingdom Metazoa; phylum Mollusca; class Cephalopoda; order Sepiida; family Sepiidae; genus Acanthosepion; species Acanthosepion esculentum. The sequence continues at coordinate 943,594 of OZ038518.1, read as the reverse complement.
GTTAGATCCAGTGACAAGACCCAAAGGGTGTGAGTTCAATACCCGGTTAAGGCAAAAAGTTGGAGAGGGAAATTAATTGGAGATAACTGACCTCCATTAAAAACATAGCACTAGAACAGTCTACCCGAGTGAGCGAAACAAAGGTTTCAGTTCGACATTCCAAACACCTGAAGAAGGTCGGAGAAAAAGATGCAGACTATACACCTGCAATTCATTTTTGAGGTCAGATGAAGTAATTTTATTCCTCATCAAAATTACAGTGGTTTATTTACAAAAATTAATAAATTAAGTTTTCAATCAAGAAGAATAATGAAGACGAATTTCTATCAAAACTTATAAGGGTCTCCGATGCTAGGAATGACATTATGAGAGATACAGAATTTGGAATTATTACATTCATCGTAAATGTTCTCTCATTGGTACCAAAACACTACGTATTTAACCGCAGATTGGCGGCAAGTTATATACATATAAACAGCTGACATTATACAGGTGAAATTGCTCGATGGAACCGTAATTTCTATGCTAACAGTTTCTTCTCTCTCACGCTATTGCATCCAATGCCTTATAGATTGGCGCCAAGTTCTCATAATTTTACAGATGAAATGGCGAGATGTAACCGTAAGATCTATGTTAAGAGTTTCTCCCCTCTCACGGTATTACATCCACGGCCTTATAGATTGGTGTAAAGGCCTCATCAATTTACAGTTGAAATAGCTAAATGTAACTGTAAGTTCTATGCTAAAAATTTCTTCCCTCTCACGGTATTACATCCACGGCCTTATAGATTGGCGTAAAGGCCTCATCAATTTACAGTTGAAATGGCTCGATGTAACCGAAAGTTCTATGCTAACAGTTTCTTCTCTCTCACGGTATTACATACACGGCCTTATAGATTGGCGGAAAGGTCTCATCATTTTACAGTTGAAATGGCTAGATGTAACCGTAAGTTATATGCTAACAGTTTCTTCTCTCTCACGGTATTACATCCACGGCCTTATAGATTGGCGGAAAGGTCTCATCATTTTACAGTTGAAATGGCTAGATGTAACCGAAAGTTCTATGCTAACAGTTTCTTCTCTCTCACGGTATTACATCCACGGCCTTATAGATTGGCGGCAAGGTCTCATCATTTTACAGTTGAAATGGCTAGATGTAACCGTAAGTTCTATGCTAACAGTTTCTTCTCTCTCACGGTATTACATCCACGGCCTTATAGATTGGCGGCAAGGTCTCATCATTTTACAGTTGAAATGGCTAGATGTACCCGTAAGTTCTATGCTAACAGTTTCTTCTCTCTCACGGTATTACATCCACGGCCTTATAGATTGGCGGCAAGGTCTCATCATTTTACAGTTGAAATGGCTAGATGTAACCGAAAGTTCTATGCTAACAGTTTCTTCTCACTCACGGTATTACATCCACGGCCTTATAGACTGGCGCCAAGGTCACATCATTTTACAGTTGAAATGGCTAGATGTAAACGCAAGTTCTATGCTAACAGTTTCTTCTCACTCAGGGTATTGCTTCCAAGGCCTTATAGATTGACGACGAGGTCTCATCATTTTACAGTTGAAATGGCTAGATGTAACTGTAAGTTCTATGCTAAAAGTTTCTTCCCTCTCACGGTATTACATCCACGGCTTTATAGATTGGCGTAAAGGCCTCATCAATTTATAGTTGAAATGGCTAGATGTAACCGAAAGTTCTATGCTAAGTTTCTTCTCACTCGGGGTATTGCTTCCAAGACCTTATAGATTGGCTGCAAGGCTGATCATTCTACAGATGAAATGAAGTTCTATGCTAATATTTCCTACTCTCTTACCGTATTACATCCACGGCGTTACAGATTGGGGACAAGGTCCTCATCATTTTCCAATTGAAATGGCTAGATGTAGCCGTAGGTTATATTTTTACAGTTTCTTTTCTCGCAGTTCCCGCTTTGTGGATCTCTATTCCGCGTTCTTGGTTTCCCGTCATGTTTGATATCCAAATATTTAACTGCAATGTCAAACGTTATCTTTTCTCTTCTTAATTCCTGTTTTTTATTCTTCACGATACTTAATAACGTTTTTCTTTCTTTTTCTCCTATTGTTTCATAAGCATTAGACCCTTCTGTCTTAGTGAATTCATTGCCTAGTGTGGGGTGAAATTATTATTTAAAAAGCATATGTCAGTCAAAGATAACGAGTTAAACAACAGCTAGTAAAATCTTTATTTCAATAAACGCCTATGAATTTCACCTCTCGTTCATATAATCATATCTAGAAGAAAGCATTCACACACACACACACACACACACACACATATATATATATATATATATATATATATATATATATATATATATATATATATATATATATATATATATAAACATACATACTTTGCGATGAACATACACACACGCACGCCTACCTATGGAATATGAATTGAAAATGATGACGTATACATATAGCGTGCGAAGGCTAAATTGTCGTTGTTGATTTTTTTATTTTGTCGACTGCATAGTTTAGTAGGGTCAGTTGGGCACCGTCTGTGATGACTCAACTCACCCCGCCAGAGATTTGGAAACGGCATTTAGCACTGTTTGGCATTCGTGTCGGAAAGCTCCAATACGGAAATTTCAAGCTGTTTGGGTGTCAATCTGTGGAGAGTGCAAAGGATTCGGAAAGAGCTGGATGAGTCTAATGGTGATTACGTGGGTATTTGGAATGATCAGTAGTGATGACAACGTTATGCCTCCACTCATGTTCCCACACGGCCCCAGACTCAACACGGAGGCCTACAGCAAGTGGTCTGAGAATGTAGTGCTGACCTGGGTCAAAAGTGTCACTGCTGGAAGACCCTCTGTTTGGCAACAGAACTCTGCATCATGTCGCACGAGAACCCAATAATGTCTGTAATACAATTTCTGCGACTAAATCACCCCTTACTGCTGGCCACCTAACCCCCTAGACTGAAAGTCCCTTGATTATTAAATGTGCATGCGCAGTTGAGCAAGAGTGCAACAAAACTCCTTGTAAAACCATAGATGAACTGAATGCATGGATTATAGCAGTATTCAATAACTTAATCAAGGAAGCTGCACAGAAGAGATGCCGAAGATTGTGAACTCGTCTGAAAGCTACGGTTAAGCTCAATGGCGAGTTTATTAATTATTAGTTAACTAAATCTACTCTTTACTATATCAAGATATTTTTGTCTAATTTGGGTAAATATATCTGTTAAAATGAGGCGTCAGTGTTATTTCAATTTCGCTTCATTCAGACGACAATTTAACCATCGCACCTATATATATATATATATATATATATATATATATATATATATATATATATATATATATATATATATATATAATTCTGTTAGCTTGAAAACTTCCTCGACACATGGATACGCGTTAATCTGAACATTTTTTCTACTAGGATTTCTTTTCTTTCTTTATTTTTTATCACTCTAATTATTTTTGTTTAATTATTAGTTGACTAAATTTACTCTTTACTCTATCAAGATAATTTTGTGTAATTTGGGTAAATATATCTGTTAAAATGAGGCGTCAGTGTTATTTCAATTTCGCTTCATTTAGACGACAATTTAAACATCGCACCTATATATATATATATATATATATATATATATATATATATATATATATGAAGAAATATAAAGTGTGCTATATTTATGGGATAAAGTGCTCAATATCAGAGATAGAGCGTATGTAAATATAAAACTGAACATAGAAGTCAACACTTAGAGGCGACAGTCTGTTTCATGCTAGATGCAATCGTCAGGCCACGAGTCGTGGTCTGACGATTGGCTGACGATTGCATCTAGCATGAAACAGACTGTCGCCTCTAAGTATTGACTTCTATGTTCACTTTCATATATATATATATATATATATATATATATATATATATATATAATTCTGTTAGCTTGAAAACTTTTCCTCGACACATGGATACGCTTTAATCTGACCATTTTTCTACTAGGCTTTTCTTTCTTTCTTTCTTTTTTTTGTCACTGGAATTCTTTTGGGTTAGCGTGACAGTAAAAGAAATACCGAATTTAGAATCTTCTTTGAAGTCATGACTCATCGACCGTTTTTTCACGAAGGAAAGGAAGTCGGTATGAAAAGGATAATTACTCGGGCTAAATTAACATCTCTTTGCATATTCGTAGATATGAATCCAATAAGAAAATCAATACGCCATATAACATTGATAGAAATTGTCTCTCCATTTATTTTATTTCATTTTATTTCTACCTTCTTGTGCTCACATTGATGGATTCAGACAAAACCTACCACTATAAAAGATTTACCATTTTAAGACGATGATCACACACACATTGAAGAAAAACGAATCGTCGTCTTCAGTTCCATACATGCAAGTTTCTCAATAGCGTTCAGCGCTTAACTCCAGCAACGTTTCCCTCCGAACCGTCTTTCAGGTGATACACGCCCATATATTAATTTGCTTGACAAGAGTGTTGATTCTGGCGTTTCGTCGATCTATTTTTTTTTCTTTTACTTTTCGTTGCAGTGTCTGTCTTTTAGCCACGCGACAGCGAAGTGATTGTCTCTTAAAATATCCACATTTATAACTGAAGACAGATTTGAAATATTTGATGAAGACATGCGACTGATTTTGTTAGAAGCTTTTTTTAATGTATTTTTTTTAATTTATTTATTTATTTATTTTTGTAAAGTTTATTTTTACGAAGTGGACAAAGATTGGTTGAATTGATTCTGTGAACGTCACCCTGGGGGATTCTAAAGAAATGGTAAAGTTTATCTGACGATTTCTCCGTGTCGTCGTTTTCACGTTACGTGAATTGCGTGAAGAATTTTTTTTTATCCTAAGAAGATTAGTCTAAAAAAAAAAAAAAAATGCTTCTTTCAGAAATGGAAGAAAATAAGGAATTGTGATGAGAGTAACGTAAAAGATAATCGAAATGTTATAACGACTGAAGATGAGAGATATTAAATTACGCGAGGAGGATCATGGCCCTCCACAACCTCCTATTATTTGTAGCCGTTATAAGGTTTGTCACTTAGTCCATTAATATATAGGTATGAGCTATCGAGAAGATCTGAACAAGAGTATGTTCGGTCTTCTTCAGGGCAACTGTAGCTTGCTGGCCTCTGACGCTCTATGTGATGGAGCGGTCTAAATCCAACCGGATAAGACCGTGGTTTATTGTACAAAGAGTGACGCAGTCATGAACACTGCCGTAGATAATATACTCTTTATTAAGTCTCTCATATACACAAGCCGGTAGATGTAATTCAAAATCGGCCCAAAACATCAAAACAGGGCATCTACTTAAATGTGGTATCAACAAAATAATGACAAGAGTAGAAGGAAATAATTTCTGATGAAGAGAAAAGGGTCTTACGTTAGGATACAAAACAGAGTTGACATGTATGTTTAGATAATCGGAGAGTATATTTTCAAAAGAGATATTCGGGATTTGATGGATCAGGAGGTCCTACGTGGCCTTGTTGGTCTAAGGCACGTCAGATTTAATGGCGGTTTTCCCTAGAGGACGCATCTACTCAAATATGAGTATCCATTTATTAAATAACGTTTAATATATATATATATATATATATATATATATATATATATATATATATATATATATATATATATATATATATAAGAAAATTGAAGGTGGAAAAATTCTGGGTAACATTTTGTCCTCTAGGACTTCATCAGGCTACTGTAATGTTTTTTATTAATGTAATCACATATGTGTAAGAAGGAGAGGGGAGATATAAACGTACATATCGGTTAAAATTGGCACTGCCGGGGAGTGATGAAAATATGGGTTTTTTGTACCCCTCATTGTTATAAATATCTGCTAAGAAAGGTAAACTGTTCTAAAAACCAGGATGTAAATTTATCGTGGATGATTTAGCAATCAGTGCACTTTTTAAACATTTTCGCCTTCGTAAATTGCTTTCTCTTTTAAAGTAACTTTCTCTTCTAAAGTAACATTTTCTTTTTTAAATTGAAATTATGGTCAGACTCATTACGATGAGTGACTAATGAACTGAGTGTGATGTTTTGTAAATGATTCTTTGATCATATGATCATTTATTTAAATTTCATTAGGTCTCAACTATATATTTCTTGTGGCAGTCATTACCAGCGAGCGAGTAAATTCTTGTTTCAGACTTTAGGTTCTTATTTCATATTGTATTAATTATTAATTTGGCTTAATCGAACTAAGGTTATGTTTATGTTGACTAGACACACACACGAAGGTGAGATGCTGAGAATTTTAAATATTTAATTTTTACTTTTAATTATCTATTGTGGATATAATCTAATTGATTTAATTTAGTTTCTTCTTTTTGTTTGGGTTTCCTTCTTCTTCTATGTGCTGTGTTCCTTCAGAGACGTTGGCGATCATGACTCTCCTTTCTCCTTTACAGCTCTTAATGACGTTTATCATTTTGATATCTATCTTAAACTCTATTCTGCCATCCATTAACACAAGGTGGTTGGGTAGGTTACGCGCTGCTCTCTTATGTCCCTCTTGCTTTCAATCGGTCCTATGTGTATCGTATTTTCCAAGTCTTCTTTTCCTCATTTTATGTGACCTAAAAATTCCAGCTGCCTCTTTCTGATGTTGTGCAAAAGCCTCTATTTTGTTACCATTTCCCATAAAACTTACTCGTAATTCACATGTTCGTTCCATGGTATCCTCAGCTTCCTTCTATAGAACTTTCGTTTTTGTTATTAAATATCGCACATTGTGATAATAGACGGTCTGCCAAGAAAGGAGAAATGTAAGAACCTGGACATAAAGTCACTGTTGATGGTCTAACGATTAATATATATTCTATATATTTTTGTCTTAGTAAATTACTTTCTAATTTAATTAAAGTCGCAGATTTTTTTAAAATTAAAATTATAGTCTTAATCTTTACAGTAAAAAATGAATGCGTTTAATGTGTTGTTTTGTAAAAGATCCCCTTTGTGTTCATATACATTTTATTTAAATCCCTTAAGATTTTACTTCTGTATCCATTGTGACGTTTAGTGTATGGTGATAGAGTAAAATCCCTTTTCAAGTTTTACCTTATACTAGCAGCCATAGCCAGCTGGTCGATCAGTAAAAAGCGTTTAATTAGAATAGAGCAAAAACAGCATCATGTTTAGATGTAACAGAGTGTTTCTTCTTCAATTACTGTAAAGTAGTTTTATGAAAAAAATTAAATAATTCAGTTACTGATATAGCAGAAGTAGTCAGTATTTATTCATTCGAAGTTAACTAAGGACATGAAGGGGTAAAACTGGCAGCATGAGGACCCACTTCACACCACAATTATTTTAGAGTTTTTGAAATTCAATTTGTCTATGTACTACCATGGATGTAAAAGAGGATACATTTATAAATCAATTGTTAAGTTTGATGAAAATTGGTTGAAAGATCAACGAAAAATAAGAAAGAAACCAGTAAAAATCACCATTTTTTGCCATTTACTCGCGTTTTCACTATATGGGTGGACTCAGTTACAAAGTTAAATCACTGTTAAACAACTTATTCTTGGCTACAATTGAGTGAAGTTTGTATTAGATTGCTTGAAAATTGAGGGAGTTTTTAGTTTAAAATTTGGGTAGAAATCGATTTTTCGTTTTTTCGCTAAACTCGGTGGGGTATCGTTGAACTTGTCATAATGTAAGTAACCTACATACCGAGTTTAAACGAAATCGGAGGTGAAATTCGAATTAATCAATTTTTTTGATCGCCTTTAGCGATTATTGATATTTTAAAACTTATCGATTTTTTACGCTAAGAACCTATCTCTTACATTGTACAATGTAGTTGCCAAGTTTGGTCAAGATCGGTTGGATGGATCTCGAGTGAAAAAGGTATCACAGAGATAGACAGACAGACAGACACACACACATACACACTCTGTTATATATATATATATATATATATATATATATATATATATATATATATATATATATATATATATATCAATAGATTGTTTTGTATGAATTAAATCTTAATTGTTGTTTTAGAAGGGATTGTAACAATTTTTAGGTCAAGCTTAGATAAATTCTTTCTGTTACATAGGAATACAGTGTCGACACTTGAATTTGAACATAGATCGCCAGTGAGTAAATACGGGCGATCCCATTATTGAATTAAGTAGATCACGTGAGCATAGAGGAAAACGCATATGTTTGAGGTAGCGTGTGTTTCCAATTGCTCGCATTTCTGTTCTATCTCTATTACTATATGGATTTGTATTTCTAGTCTGTCCTCTATTAAAATACTAATTCTCTATACTAATTCTCTATACTAATTTATCTATACTATTACTATGTCTCTATTCGGATCACTATACGGATTACTGATCGAGCGAGTATTATCAAGCAAGTACTATTAGTGCGAGTGTTATTCGAAGGCGTCTGACATCAGTATTGTTCAACGGCGTTACTATAGTTGTATCTGCGATTACAAAGACCCTGCTACAACGAGCATTACGAAAGTGACAACGAGTATTCGTTGACATCCCAAAAGTGGCAACGAGTGTTCGTTGACATCACAGAAATCAGGAACACCAGACCAGAAATGGCAGCAATATTCAATGGCCGGACGGATGGTAGATTTTCTCGACTCTATTCACTATACTAGTTCTCTACTCGGATCACTATTCGGTGGTTACTATTCGAGCCAGTATTATCCAGCAAGTACTATTAGTACGAGTGATATTCGAAGGCGTCTTACACCAGTATTGTTCAAAGACGTTACTATAGTTGTATCTGCGATTACAAAGTCTCTACTACAACGAGCATTACGGAAGTGACAACGAGTATTTGTTGGCATTACCAAAGTGTCAAACGAATGTTTGTTGAGTAATAAAACTTTCCAATTGCAATTGTGTCCTCGAATTTGTACATAATATAATGCATATCGTTTCGCTAGATTATTTTTTTAACGTTCATTCTTTTATTTTTTATTTATTTAATTGCTTTCTTTTTAGCGTTGTATATGAAATAATTACGGTACAGGAAATGCTGAATATATTTCCAGTGTAATTCTATTCATCCCGTAAATATTGAGGGTTGCAAATTCCTTGTATTTGAATTCAATTTAAGCCCTTAAGTTTCATCCAAACAGTTCATCCAACAGCACCATATTTTGTTTTCTTTAAATAAACCGCCACCTGCTTTAATTATCGCTTTACAAATTCTCGGCATTATTTCCAACAGTTTTTGGAAAAAAGTAGATGGGGGACCTTCACCAATATTCTTCAATCAACGAAGAAGTTCACAATTTAGTATTCTCTTCCAACTCTCCTATCCGGTTCTCCCCGTTTTAATTTAATGGGTGAGAGGTCAAGAGGTTGACGCGGCCAAGTTTAATTTAAAAAATGTTGATTTTTTTAACAGGAGGTAATTTTGACATAATTTGAAAAAGATGAATTATGCGTAAACCAGATGGTATAGCTTGTATTTTCAAAATTGAATCATATTGTTTCTTTTCCATTATCCCCTTAACCTGAATTAAATTTCCAGCCTTCTGTCCCCCCCCCCAAACACCACCAAAAGATAACAGACCCACACCCTGCCTAGCTGAGCGAGCGACACATTTATCATTCAGTCTTTCGTTTGGCATTTTTCTCACATCTATTGTTTTGTTACTACTCCAAAACAGGAGGAAATTTTGACATAATTTGAAAGCGGGTTTTGCGTCACTATCTTGTTAAAAGTTGGATTATGCGTAAACCAGATGGCACATTGTGCTCATCTTCCAGGTTGATAAAATGAAGTCAACTTATTGATAAATTGAACATGGTAGCTTTCCAACTGATATAGTTACGTCACCTTTCAACGCCTAAGGACCGAGAGATAAAGATTACAAAGAAAAGACATAAGGAGAGAACATAAGGAGGCAAGAAAAATTATGAGAAGAATTAACCACGTGATCTTGCGCATGCGCACATACGCACACATACAGGCGTTCACACACACAGACACACATACACACACACGCATACACAGGTGCGCGCGCACACACACATACACACACGCACACAAAGAAGAGAAATCATCATGACACAAAAAGCGCATAAGTTATTTTCTAATATAAAGATAACGAGAACGGGGACAATTGCCAGACAATGTCTGATATCTCCTGACGAATTGATCGAGCAATTATACAAAGGTTCCTCTACTAGAGTAGAGGTGCTGGCTACAATACAAATATAAAATGTGTCACAAAGCTGACTGATCCACATTTGCAACTGAAGACAGATTTAAAATATTTGATGAAAACATGCGACCGATTTTGTTAAAAGCTTTTTTTTAATATTTTTTATTTATTTATTTTTTTTAAATTTTATTTTTACGGTGTGGACAAGATTGGTAGAATTGATTCTGTGAACGTCACCCTGCGGGATTCTAAAGAAATGGTCATTTTCACGTAACGTGAATTGCGTTAAGAATTTTTTCTTCCTAAGATTTGTATAATTCTGAAATGAGGCATTGTGTACACTATTTACATTATTCGGATTATTGTCGTCATCTCTGTCGGCATATTTATTACAACGTTTCGGCCCTTCAGTATCTGTCTATATTTCTGAGATGAGGTATTATGTACACTATTTACAGTATTCGGACTATTGTCCTCATCTTTGTCGCCATATTTATTACAACGTTTCAGATGTTGTACGCTCCGGCATTCTTCAGTATCTGTCTATATTTCTGAGATGAGGTATTATGTACACAATTTACAGTATTCGGACTATTGTCCTCATCTTTGTCGCCATATTTATTACAACGTTTCAGATGTTGTACGCTCCGGCCTTCTTCAGTATCTGTCTATATTTCTGAGATGAGGTATTATGTACACTATTTACAGTATTCGGACTATTGTCCTCATCTTTGTCGCCATATTTATTACAACGTTTCAGATGTTGTACGCTCCGGCCTTCTTCAGTATCTGTCTATATTTCTGAGATGAGGTATTATGTACACTATTTACAGTATTCGGACTATTGTCCTCATCTTTGTCGCCATAATTATTACAACGTTTCAGATGTTTTACGCTCCGGCCTTCTTCAGTATCTGTCTATATTTCTGAGATGAGGTATTATGTACACAATTTACAGTATTCGGACTATTGTCCTCATCTTTGTCGCCATATTTATTACAACGTTTCGGCCCTTCAGTATCTGTCTATATTTCTGAGATGAGGATTATGTACACTATTTACAGTATTCGGATTATTGTCCTCATCTTTGTCACCATATTTATTACAACGTTTCGGCCGTTGTACGCTCCAGCCTTCTTCAAGTTATTGAAATGTCGAACTGAACCCTTTATTTCGCTAACTGAGGTAGACTGTTCTAGTTTCACGTGCCATGTTAAATGGAAGTTAGTTATCAGTTATCTCCTTCCTGTTAATTCCCTTCTCCAGGTTCTCCACCGCCTTAACCGAGTATTGAACTCGCACTCTTTAGGTCCTGTCACTGGACCTAACTAACGTCTTTATACACTGTGCCATGTGTCTGCCTTCTGTCCCCCCAAACCATCACCAAAACATAACATACACCTTACCATGCCTAACAGTTTGAGCGACACATTTACCAGACAGACTATTTCGCTGTATCATAGCTCTTCAGTGTGGCTAGACGTCCGGTTGCCTTTAGCTAGGATCGAAACCCGACTGAATTGGCGTCAGTTGGGAATTCTACCACTAAGCCGTCGGCACACGGCAGGGATGAATGTGAATTTTAGCGTATTTATTTTTAGATAAATACACAGTGACCGACAGGACTCTATTCGCTTTTGCCGAAGAGTCACGCTATATTAACCTTAATAGTCAGTGTTTACAAACCCACACTTCCTTCCACAGAGAGCTCAACCGAAATTAATTTTTCAGGAGCCTATGTTATATAGCCACGCTGATGAACTGTGAAACAGCGAAACAGTCTGTCTGTGGATGACAAAATATATATATATATATATATATATATATATATATATGGTATTTAAATATATAGTATTGAATTTACCCTGCATTAAATTTAAAATATATAATTATTCAAAAAAGGAACGGGGGAAAGTATGTATATTTTGTTTTTTATTTATTGTTTTTATCGAAAAGCCCGATTTTCAGTTAAAGTCGACGCTAATATAAAGGGGTTCAAATATTGTTAACAACTTAGACACAATTTGAAGAGATTTGAATTCAGATGATGGAGGGCAGGGAGAAAGTCTTACAAATGCCAAGGCAGATTCTCATATCCTAATCCACTGACACGTAAATATATTTAAATATAGAAACACGCAAAAACACGGACGATCAATATAATGAAGAAATATCCGACACTTTTTGGCTTTATTTTATCTTGAAACTAAAGCCATTATACGACGCTGGGAAAGGCTCAGGATAAAACTTAATAGACATTCATTGTCTGTTATTTAACAATATATGTTTGAACAATGATCTTCTACCCCTACACTATATATACATACACACACACATATATATATATATATATATATATATATATATATATATATATATACACATAATTATTTATTTAAAAATTATAACATAAATATGTTATTAAAATCACTACAAAAATAGCCATTTTGTTTCAACACCTCTGGTCCAGTTGTTGTTGATTGGAATTTATTCAGTATACACCAATCATATACTTGTATATATATATATATATATATATATATATATATATATATATATATATATTTAGCTCCTATAACCTATACACACACACACACACACACACACACACACACATATATATATATATATATATATATATATATATATATATATATATATATATATATATATATATATATATATATATATATATATGCAATGGATAGCAGCTCGCATTGAGGAAAGGAGAGCCGAGTTCTAATTCCAGTCGAATTCATTGCATTCACTTACGTGCTAATACCCTTTGAAAAGATATGAATCCTCTTCTTGTCCCTAGAGCTATGAGTAAGTAGCAGGAAAGACTGGGTTCTGTAGCCTTGGACGGCAACTGTTTTAAGTGAAAGAAAACTCTGAATTCAAAAGCTACGATGTGCCGTTTGGGAATCTTGTGTAACGTAGTGCACCAGGTCTCTGTATTCGGTCCTTCAAAAAAGTGTTGACGGTTGTGCACAAAACCTTCACCACAAAAATCAAATCATACGTGCAGGTGTCTGGCTGTCGGTTCCTAAGAACTGAGTTGCTTGACACTCATACGTCGAATACGACGGGAGTGTCGACTATATATATATATATATACATATATATATATATAAGTAATAATGCGTTGAATCCAAGTGAATCCTAATAATATAAAATATTAAAACAGTTCCACAAACAGAGCTCAATGTATTTATTATAACAGAGCATATATAAATAAACAAGTTACATAGAAAGGAAATTCAAAATCACCCCACTTGAATAGCTATTTCACCCTACAATAGCTTCTTTGCAGGACTTTTCAACACAGATGAGTGAAGAAATAAAAGAAAATAGTAGCTTAAAAAATTAAATCTTTAATACTTTACTACTTTATTTCAAAGCG
>OZ038518.1:770000-927500 GCA_964036315.1 Acanthosepion esculentum | reverse complement strand
ACATATTAATTTTTTTTTAAATTGTTATGTTTAACCGATATATATATATATATATATATATATATATATAGATAGATAGATAGATAGATAGATAGATAGATAGATAGATAGATAGATATAGATAGATATATATATATGTAAGTATTGCATGGAATAATAATGCAACACAAAATGTACTTAGAACAAGAATATATTATAACAAGAAAGTGTACACAATAAGTACATATAGTATTTCTGTATATTTCTGGGAAGACGTTCCTGGAGAATGTGTTGACTAGTCGCAGTCGATCAGAGTCTCTAGTTGGATCTCGTGATTCCTCCTCCCCCTTCTTCCGGTACCAACCACTATTTATATAGTTGGTAGTCATCTATGCAGATTAGGTGGATCCTACACAACAGTAAGGGATACTCGGATGAGTTCCACCCCGGAATATGTGATCGAGCGGCTCTATATCAAGTTTAATTCGCTACCTCTTCGTCAGCGAGGCCCGTTGGTACAACTGGTATGACGTTTGCCTAATAACGTAACTGTCCGGTTTCAGTTGACGGTAGTGGATGTGCCCTGCTGATGAGTCCCAAATATACGACAAAACGGCCGTCTAGTGCTTGCTACATTCTGTTGAGGTTTCTTCTAGACTCGATGAATTGCGTAATTATAATTATCTCAAATCGCCCTAATATTTTCTATCACACACATATATACATATGTGTGTGTGTGTGTGTGTGTGTGTGTGTGTGTGTGTGTTTGTGTGTGTGTGTGTGCAAAAAGCGAAGTTAGAAAATTTTGTTTTATTCAAATCTTTAGTGTTATAGAACACGACTGGTCTCGGGGATGGAAAACTCTTACACCAAAAGCCTGAGGTCTATTGTCTGCTTCGTCTGTGGCATTTATTTGCACCGACTGAGTGTATCACTAGTTCTGAAAAGTGTGGATGGTTCTGCACAAGCCTTCACCACTTTAATCAAATCACTTGTGTGGGTTTTCGGGCGGTTTACCTTGATTTGTTAACCGAGAGCAAGATATAAAAGGTCAGCCAATCTAACAGTGATCTCATCCCACAATCCTCACTCTTGCTCCATATGTGGCCTCCTTTGTAAATCACTAGCGGGTCTTAAGTGCCACTTGTGATTATCGCACAAAATTCCATAACTGAATCAATTAAGTTGTCAGATGCTTCCTCATACGTCGAAACCGACGAGTGAGTCCATTATATATCTCTGTATGTGTATGTATGTGTGTTTGTGTGAATTACAATTAATGAGATCCAAAAGGTTTACCTCATACAGATGATCATTTCGTCCATGGGAAAATAGTTTATTCCCTGGGGTCATTAAATATTACTAAAATGAATAAAACGTTTCTTCACAGGAAATTTGAAAGGCGAAAGAAGGAAAAATGAAAAAGTGAAGATGAGAAAGAGAGGGAAAAAGAATTGGCCTATAATAGAGAAGTAAGTTTTTTTAGATAAAGATGGTTAAGGGACCTAAAGTGGCTGTGCTGGTGTTGGGTGCAGATAAACGCAACGACTGAAAATAGACACTAACATAAATGTAACCTATCAACACCTGTGCAAGGAAGAAGAATGAACAAAAAAAATGGCTATGAAACATTTTAGAGAGCAGCTTAAAATATTATGGAATGTAAGTAAGTATTTAAAATTAATACTTTTATAAAAAGATGTTAATATTAATCCATTAAATATTACATCTTTAACTATATAATAAAAGTTACACTAAAACTTTAAGTAAATTATTAATATATTAATTTCATTTAAATATAATATCGTTATATCAATAAAATATTAATAAGTTTTCAAATACTAAGTTTATAATTTAAATTATATCCTATATATACTATTTCAGAATTCTGTAAAGAATCAGATTTAAATTCATTGTATATAAAATAAATTTAGTATTATAAAAACAATTAATTATACAAGTAAAATCCACATATAGAAAATATATTCCAGAAAGAGCAATATTTAGATATAGAAGCAAAATCCACATCTCGAAAAGAATTTCACATATAGAAAAAAATTAACATATAGGGAAGATGTCGAATTAGAAAAAATAAATCACATGTAAAAATATGAATGAAAAAGAGGAGTCCAAGTTTCGGTTGATATTATGTTATTTGAAATTTCTTCCTGACACTCGGAATGTAGGATTGAAAAAATGTTACGCGAACTGGAATTATTCCCATGGTGACACTTGGATACCAATTCATTCCTTTTGTTTAGTCTTATATACACTACAATAAATATTATACTGAGCTCTTTTTTTGGATCAGTTTTAATATTTTATATTAAGAGGATCTACTTGGATTACTTACCCACGAATTTTTTTTACATGTTATATATTTATATATTGCGTATAATTTGTCAGAATGTTTTCATTACATGTCTCATTAAATAATTTAGACAAGTTTTGTATCCTTATTTTTAATATGATCCTCTCATATTCACAGACACGCTTCTTAGTATCCTTATTAAAAAAGAAAAAAATTCGCATATTTCTGCATATTCATTTATTCAGAATAATTTCGACATTTAGCAAAATGTCGAAAGTACTCGGCTAATCTATGCTAGTAGGTTTTTTATATGGACTTAATAATAACAATAAAATTCCTTTTCTAGATATATTTATAATAATAAATTCACTATTTCCCCATGTAAAAAATTACGAGTATAAATTCGTTCACTTTTAACTATAGGAGGGAATGTCCAAATTACTATAAAATAGCAATTATAAAAACTAGTAAACCGTGCAAAAATTAACTCACACACAAAACTGATTTTGTACTATGAACTAAAAAAAAATATAAAACAAACTTTTTAAAAGAACTTTCCTAATTATATTTCGATAAACAAATAAGATGTTCTATTAGAAAGTTTAATATAAAGCAAATAGAGTATAAAACTAAAAATCCTAAACATATTAATCGTTAGTAGCGAATTCAAAGACATTATAATCGGTTTGAAGAGGTGAATATTTAAATATATTCATGAAATAAATTATAACTGAAAAGGATCTTTAAGGATTCTTTTTACTTCTTATATATATATATATATATATATATATATATATATATATATATATATATATATATATATATATATATATATATATATATATATGAGTGTGTGCGTGTTAAATAAATTCGTCCTAACCAGGGCGAGAATGCCACGAAGAGAGATTTTCTACAAAGAACTAAAAAATATAAAACAAACTTTTTAAAAAGAATTTCCCTAATTATACTGTCGATGAACAAATAAGATGTTCTATTAGAAATTATAATGTAAGCAAATCGAATATAATGATTCTTCAAATAATCCTCAACATATTAATCTTTTATATCGCAATCAAATACATTCTAATTATAAACAGGTTTTTAAAAAATTCGAAAAAAATAATAAATATTAATTTATCAACCACAGATCCTAGTAAATAAATAAAATTATTTGCATACTATACTAAATTCAAAATATCCAATGTAATGATTCCTAATGACTTTTTCCCTAACAATTGACGTGTTGAAGAAAACCAAAACTTATATATAAATTTAAATGTGCCTCGAGAGATTGTATCTTCAACAGAAAAAATAAATATTTATGTTGGTCACGCTACAACTATTTTGTCGCTGCTGTTGAGTTTTCATTTGAATGGTGCATCTCTAAAAATTTACAACAGCATGGCTGTCTATATTCTCAATTTATAAAAATATTGTCTCTAATTTTTCATGAAATATAAACTAAAAATTGAGGCAATCTATATTAAAAATTGAAACCAACTCTTAATAAAAGTATCAATACTGCACAAATGTTTTAAAATGTTTTGAAGTAGATAGTTTTAAAATATCTAGATTTTAACTTATAGCTTTAAATAGTTTTTAATAGACATTTAATAGCTTAGTTACCTCCCTTCACGTTGCTGCACGAGTGTGCTTATATCATAAAATTTTACAGTACATAAGTTTAACGTTTTTCACTTCACAAATAAAAAATTAATTTTCAGATAAAAACAACAAATTTGTCTTAGATAACACAAGACCCTGATAAAACAAGACCCAGAAGATGACATTTTGTTAATGTCGAAAGTACTCGGAATAAATGAATATACATCAATATGGTAATTTTCTTTGTTCCTTTAATAAGGATACGAATAAGCTTGTCTGTGAATATGAGAGGATCATATTAAAAACGAGTAGAAAAAAACACGTGCAAATTATTTAATCACACACACACACACACACGCAGAGAGAGAGACAGAGAGAGAGAGAGAGGCACACACACACATATATATATATATTTCAATGTATTCATTATCTATCTATCACATTCTAAATCACTGTATATATATATATATATATATATATATATATATATATATATATATATATATATATATATATATATATACATATATATATATATATATATATATATATATATATATATATATGAAAGTGGTCACTGAGGTCAACACCGATCGACGATCGTATTTTTCCTTCTTGAATGCAATCTTCAGGCCAGGATGTTTGCGTTCGATCGTAAAAAAGATTTTTGCCACTTGGGGTTCACCATATCTTACTTGTGGCCGGGCGGATCCGCGCCGGAGTGTGGTATCCGCACCGGCGGGGTATCTACGCCGGCGGGCCTGAGCGCTTTTCCCGCTAGTTTCTATATATCTGATTTCATATCTATCGGAATTTCCTGTCCCAGGACAAATCTTCTGTGTGCAATCATCTACTTCTTCAAATTTGAACCCGATGGGAGTTGTTAAAACGAAACGCTGTTAGGCGTGGCCGATGTACCGATTACGACTTCCCTTATTCCCTTGATACCCAGGGTAATTTCATCCCATTCCCTTTTCAGTTTTCATAACAAAAATGCCGAGAGAATACCGTCTTTGTCGAAAGTGGAATCATTTGGTTCCCATGTGTCTTTAAAATGCAGGAAGTGGATTCTCTCTATTTAAAAAAAAAAATTATTTGTTTGTTTTAAATAGCGATACACCTTACGAAACTGGTTTCCGATACACTTGCTTTGAATATTTCTTCCCCATTTAGTCTACTGCTCTGCTATATATTTATAGATTCTTAAATAAAATCCAAAGAAGAATCTGCAATGTTATTGGTCCTGACCTGACATATCGGCTTCAGTCACAGTCCCTCCGTCGGAACGTAGCTTCCCTGTGCCTTTTCTATAAATAATTTCATGGTAATTGTTCTGATGAACTTTCATCTTTGGTATGTGTTATATACCTTGCCTATGAACAGTAATAGGTATATTTCAATCCTTATGAATAGATCGGACACTATTGTAAGTGGAGAGGAGTATGCTGTCTAAGTAGTCCACCTCTAGCAGTGGTTTACCTACCTCAAGCCGCTGGCGAGTATTATATTTTGTTGATGTTATAAAGATTACCATTTCATTTCCAACCTCCGTTTTGGTTATTCCTCATTCAGTAACATTTTCTAGGTTAAAACAAAATGAGTGTGATTTAAGAATGCATTATACATGATTTTACAATAAGAATGCATTGCAAATGATTTTACTATAAGAATGCATTATAAATGATTTTACTATAAGAATGCATTGGAAATGATTTTAGTATAAGAATGCATTATAAATGATTTTACTATAAAAATGAATTGCAAATGATTTTAGTATAAGAATGAATTGCAAATGATTTTTGTATAAGAATGCATTGGAAATGATTTTAGTATAAGAATTCATTATAAATGATTTTACTATAAGAATGAATTAGAAATGATTTTACTATAAGAATGCATTATAAATGATTTTATTATAATGAATTGGAAATGTTTTTACTATAAGAATTCATTAGAAATGATATTACTATAATAATGCATTTGAATTGATTTTACTATAAGAATGCATTACAAATGATTTTAGTATAAGAATGCATTATAAATGATTTACTATAAGAATGCATTGCAAATGATTTCAGTATAAGAATGCATTATAAATGATTTTAGTATAAGAATTCATTGGAAATGATTTTACTATAAGAATAAATTACAAATGATTTTACTATAAGAATGCATTGTAAAAGATTTTAGTATAAGAATGCATTATAAATGATTTTACTATAAGAATGAATTAGAAATGATTTTACTATAAGAATGCATTATAAATTATTTTACTATAAGAATGCATTGTAAATGATTTTAGTATAATAATGCAATTTAAATGTATTATATACCGTACCTATGAACGCTAATGCGTATGTCCTAATCCTCATAAATATGTTGGACATTATTGTAAGTGGGGGTAATCTGCTGTTTAAGTAGTCCACTACTAGCAGTGGTTTCCCTACTTCACGCCGCCTGCGAGTATTGTATTTTGTTGATGTTATAAAGATAACCATTTCATTTCCCACCCTTTCTAGATTACAACAGTAACAACAGGATTAGATTGGCAAAATGGCCTCAGTTTTTTACAGTTGAAATAGCTATGTTTAACCGTAAATGATAAGATAACAGTTTCTTCCGTGGCACTTAAAATCGAAAAAATATTTTCTGTCATTAAATACATTGCAAAAGGTGTGTAATCGATAAAAAATACTTTTATGATCAATATTTTTGATGATCTTTTCTCTATGGTACCTAGACTCTGAGTTTAAGCGCTCTAATAGATTGGAGACAAGATCCCGTCATTTTGCAGTTGAAATGGCAAGATGTAACCGTAAGTTCTATGCTAACAGTTTCTTCTGTCTTACAGTATTAAATCCACGGCCTTAGAAATTGGTGGCAAGGTCTCATCATTTTACAGATGAAAGGGCTAGATGTAACCGTAAGTTCTATGCTAACAGTTTTTTCTCTCTCACGGTATTACATCCACGGCTTTATAGATTGCCGGAAGGTCTCATCATTTTACAGTTGAAATGGCTAGATGTAACCGTAAGTTCTATGCTAACAGTTTCTTCTCTCTCACGGTATTACATCTACGGCCTTATAGATTGAGGGCAAGGTCTCATCATTTTACAGTTGAAATGGCTAGATGTAACAGTAAGTTCTATGTTAAGAGTTTCTTCTCTCTCACGGTATTACATCCACGGCCTTATATATTGGCGGAAGGTTTCATCATTTTACAGTTGAAATGGCTAGATGTAACCGTAAGTTATATGCTAACAGTTTCTTCTCTCTTACGGTATTACAGCCACGGCCTTATAGATTGGCGGAAAGGTCTCATCATTTTACAGTTGAAATAGCTAGATGTTCGCTTGCTGAATTATCTTCTGATTTCTTGCTATCCAGTGAAGTTGGGTATCCAAGAATTTAAATGCAATGTCAATCGTTATCTCCTGCCTTCCGTCTTTCTGATATTTTCTTGTTCTGGCTCGTTAAAAATGTAAATCCCCACCATTGCGTTCCGTGGCTCTATTGACTCGGCTTGGGCGAAATGATTAAAAAGAAAGAAAGTTCCATCAATCAATTCTTACATTATTTTTTTTAATATTTGTTTATCGAACCAAATCGCTTAAAGATTTTATCTCTCAGTTAATTATTCGGCTTTCGCAATACAGATAATTAGATATAACACATCAATCCAGAAATATAATTTTGCTCTAAGGCCATCTTTGGGTGCTGCTATAGTATGATATCTACCGAAGGAATTGTGACATACCGTATATGTATATATATATATATATATATATATATTTTTGTCATCCACAGACAGACTGTTTCGCTGTTTCACAGCTCATCAGTGTGGCTAGACGTCCGGTTGCCTCCAGCTACGATCGAAACCCGACTGATTTTTCGTCAGTCGTAATCTCTACCCGTTAAGCCATCAGCGGGCGGTCTGGGATGGAGGTGAATTTTAGCGTGTTTATTTTTAGATTCGGATAAACACCATATATATATATATATATACATATACGGTATGTCACAATTCCTTCGGTAGATATCATACTATAGCAGCACCCAAAGATGGCCTTAGAGCAAAAATATATTTCTGGATTGATGTGTTATATCTAATTATCTATATATATATATATATATATATATATATATATATATATATATATATATATATATATATATATATATATATATATATATATATATATATATATATATATATATATATATATATATATATATATATATATATATGGTACATGATAAGACAGCAGAAATACTGAAAGAAAATGGCTATTTTTGTAGTAATGTTATAGCATGCATATGTTATAATTTTGAATAAATATTATTTGGTCTATGTATTGAGCACTCTTTTCAGAATATTGTTTCTGGTTTTCGCAATTTATTCCATCTGTACCAACCCTGTACTTGTATATATATATATATATATATATATATATATATATATATATATATATATATATATATATATATATAATTCTTTATTTAAATATTACAACATAAATATGTTATAAAATCACTACAAAAATAGCCATTTTGTTTCAACACTTCTGGTGTCTTATCAAGTGATGATGTCGAATGCAGAATAAATGGTTTTAAAAGTTTCAAATTAATTAAAGTTCCATCGCTAGGGGTAAACGCTGTTACACAAGCTAGAATGACCAATCAAAACACAAGTATATGGTAATTCGAAAAATTTGACAACTAAACAAGGTTATCATAGATATTAAAAGATTTATAAAATTTGAAATTAAAAGTAAAAAATTAAAAAATTACCTATTTAGAAATCTAAATCAAATCTCTATTAAGTTTTAAATTGTAGAATTACCGAGGAGAAAAAAATAAAAATAAAACATACATATGTTATTTAATTTATTTTTTCATTGAAATTATGTTAAAAAGGATGTTCATAGCTCCAGACAAAAATGTATGGTCATTCTAGCTTGTGTAACAGCGTTTACCCCTAGCGATGGAACGTTAATTAATTTGAAACTTTTAAAACCATTTATTCTGCATTCGACATCATCACTTGATAAGACACCAGAAGTGTTGAAACAAAATGGCTATTTTTGTAGTGATTTTATAACATATTTATGTTGTAATATTTAAATAAAGAATTATATATATATATATATATATATATATATATATATATATATATATATATATATATATACAAGTACAGGGTTGGTACAGATGGAATAAATTGCGATAACCAGAAACAATATTCTGAAAAGAGTGCTCAATACATAGACCAAATAATATTTATTCAAAATTATAACATATGCATGCTATAACATTACTACAAAAATAGCCATTTTCTTTCAGTATTTCTGCTGTCTTATCATGTACCATATATATATATATATATATATATATATATATATATATATATATATATATATATATATATATATATATATATATATACGGTATGTCACAATTCCTTTGGTAGATATCATACTATAGCAGCACCCAAAGATGGCCTTAGAGCAAAAATATATTTCTGGATTGATGTGTTATATCTAATTATCTATATTGCGAAAGCCGAATAATTAACTGAGAGATAAAATCTTTAAGCGATTTGGTTCGATAAACAAATATTAAAAACAAAGTAATGTAAGGCTATTTTTGTAGTGATTTTATAATATATTTATGTTATAATATTTAAATAAATGATTATATCTGCTCTACTCTGTATTGAGCACTCTTTAAAGAATAATAATTGTTGGTTATAGGAATTTACTCCGTATATACCAATCCCACACTTTCATATCTATATATATATATATATATATATATATATATATATATATATATCATTGAAAACGACAGACAAGGTGCTTTTATTTAGTTTTTTTATACAATTTCTCATGCGATCTAATAAATTAAATTGTATAAAAAACTAAATAAAAGCACCTTGTCTGTCGTTTTCAATGAAATGTGCATGAAAGAAGGATTGCTGCCTAAATACACACACACACACACACACACACACACACACACACACACATATATATATATATATATATATATATATGCATCAGATCGCAATAATTGGAATGAAGCTGCTCATAGAGAAAGGTGTCACTTTGAGGAGGAGGAGAAGAGGAGGCAGACAAATCTTAAAAGAGATGAGCGTAAAGGCGTCCCCCGTTGAACATTCTGAAGACATCCGCTGTCATCTCGATTGTCTTAGAATGTGTTTGCCGATATCTGGCTGAAGGAGTCACTTGAGAACACCCCGACGGAGGGTGGCACTTGATTTTAATGCCATAGACGTCCAACAATTGAAATGCGATATTTGCGGTAAGATATGCAGAGGTGATTTCATGCGACATTTTAAATTGCATGATAACATATCACCCGCTGTTGGACCACTTTGTGCCAGAGGAAATAGGTTCCTTCTTAGGCTAAAGAGCCATATTCGTTCAGCACATAAGTAGATATTCTTCAAATAGTGTGTTTATGGCTTTAACTAAATATATTTCGATTGTTATCGTATCCCTTCAGCTAAGGATAAAAGGTATTGTTGTTCATTTTGCTTTAAATATGTATTCTTGGTCATTTTACTATAAATATATATTGTTGGTTGGTTGATTTTGTTTAGTGGCATATCAACATCTCTATAGGTTATTTAATGCCGAAACCTAAATATTTTGAACAACATTTTATTGCTTCATCTAAATATATTTTGAACGTTACAGATAAAATGTATTGTTGTTCATTTTGCTATGAAATATGTTGTTGGTAATTCTAATATACAACGTATTGTTGGTCATTTTGTATTTAAAAATGTATTGTTGGTCATTTTGTATTTAAAAATGTATTGTTGGTCATTTTGTATTTAAAAATGTATTGTTGGTCATTTTACTACAAATAGGTATTGTTGTTAATTTTTTTAATATCAAAATGTATTTTTATACTTTCATAGTATTTCGTTTGTTTTTAGGGTTTCGATATTTGCCCATAGCTGGGATTCTGAAAGGTGCTACAACCCTAGACCAGGGTTGACCTTGGAAAAAAAAGAATTAAGATGTCGTTGCACTTTTTTCAAAACCTCCAATCTCCCGATCAGAGACATTGCTGCCGGATGTAGTTTATCCTTATATCAAGAACTATTTGAGATTTGAAAAAAATCTATTAATTCTTCATTTGTATAAGTTATTTTTTTTATTATAATGGACGACGTCACGCCTTTTATCTAGCGAGAAAAGAGAAGGAACTTAGTTTACGTAGGAGCCAGGCCCATGGTAAAGGAGTTACGTCGGTGAGACGTGGGCGTAATCTTAAAGTACGGTATGTAAATCTTTGTATCAGATATGGTCTGGTGCCCCTTCTGTTTGTCTCAAGGTTCTTGATAAGATCCAGAGACGGATATGCAATGAAATTGGCCCTGATGTGGCATCTCGTCTGTAGCCGCTCTCTCACAGACGTTACGTCGCCTCCCTCTGTCTTTTTTTTACAAATACTTTCATGGTAACTGCTCCGATGAGCTGCTTTCTCTGGTTCACAGACTTCACGAATTTAAGCTTTCTACTAGGCTGGCATCTCGCTCACAACCTTTCATTGCCGAAACTGTTAAATGTAGTCGTCTCTTCTACTCCAATAGCTTCATGTCTCGCACCTCTCGCCTGTGGAACTTCCTCCACTTATCCTGTTTCTCTGATAGCTATAATTTCCAACTATTCAAATGTAATGTCAATCGATGTTTCCAGATGCCTTGATCTAACCGCTATCCTTCTCTTCATCCTTTCTTCTATCACTCCTATTTGGTCTCACTTCAATTCTCTGTAGCCCCTTGCGTGCTAGTGGCATGCCACCTTGCTTGGGGTAAAAAAGCTTAAAATTTTTTTTTTTTACAATAACGGTTTTTTTACTCACCATTTTGAGATCAGCGGCTTTGTTGCATATCCATGGATTTAATTTCATCTTTGCTAATCGCATCCTTTAAGGTGATGGCGTTGGTCAGAAGAGAAGAAAGTGCTAATGGTGTGAATTTGTTTAAGGTTGGTTCTAACCGTAGGAGGCGTAGGTGTAATGGACTGCGGCTCGGATTGAGGAATCGGAGAACCGAGTTCGAATTCCAGTCGAGGTAATTACATTCACTTATAATCTAATAATTTGGGGGAAGTTATAAATACAGCTCTTCTCCCTCCCAGCTATTGGTAAGTAGTAGAACAGAGTTGATTCTATTACAAACCAGTCCAGGAGAAGGAAAATTCTGAATTCAAAATTATATATAGCCCTGGTGAAGCAGATATTATACAGGTAAAGGAAAAGATCGTTGGCATTGACTCGGTCATCCCGACTACGTTCGACGGACCTCAACTTGCCTGGAAGTGGCCTTCCACTGCGACACATATGAATCGAGACATTGAGCAACTTTACGTTGCGTAATGATTAGCAAGATTGTCTCGCTATATCAATTAAGACTGAGTAGTGAGTTTGATCTTCACTGGGTGCCCTATACGTCTACCTTTGGCCTCATCATGGTATGAGACACGCAGGAGCCAGTTTTGAAACTGAAACAGACTGCGACTGACCGTTGTAAAAACCATCCGCTTTTCCCCCCGTAGGGGTCATTGGAAGTTGGTCGCGTTTATACACTGCCGTCAGGGTCGCCGAAGCAGGAGTTTAGATCTTTCGACAGCATCGCTCTCAGAGTCATTTGACCACAAAAGCTCTTCCGCTAGGAGAAGCGAAGACAATTTATTCATGCCACTATATAATTAGTCTAACAAATACAATACATTAAATGTTCTTAATATATGTAACTCTTAGCGAGAAATTTCACATTGTTTTATAATAAATAATAAAGAAAAAAGAAGAAAATTCGTTGTATGCTACGACTAAAGATAAAGAAGAATGTACAAAAAACTATAAAATACTTATATTAAATACCATAAATGAATAACATAACTAAATATTAGAATATAATAAATAAAAAAATATAAGAATAATGTATGGTTAAAATAAAAACAATCGAGACTTTTCTTAACATAACATTCTTAGAAAAGAACACATCCGTTTACTACATCATCGTTCTAATATATATATATATATATATATATATATATATATATACATATATATATATATATATATATAACAGACAGAGAGATAGTCTTGCCCCCCCCCCAATAAAAAATTAAACTACATCCGCGTCCTGGGTAAGACAATAAATTACATCCAGCAGCAAGGAGGAGCGTGGA
Organism: Acanthosepion esculentum; assembly: GCA_964036315.1. Lineage (NCBI taxonomy): Eukaryota > Metazoa > Mollusca > Cephalopoda > Sepiida > Sepiidae > Acanthosepion > Acanthosepion esculentum. The sequence goes on along the minus strand of OZ038518.1, from coordinate 914,375 downwards.
ACCATCTCTTAATCACTGGTGTTCCCAGATCCACCCTAACCCGGGGTGATAGCACCTGTTAGCATCTCAGATATGGACAAATAGTTAACTATTACCTGGAATACTTTTAGAAAAAAATTATTACCAGCAATACAATTTTGAAGGAATGATATTACCTGAAACAGATATTTGACAAAACAAAATATTACCAGCAATAAATGCTTTTGTCGGCATTAAATAACCCATTGAGGTTGATATGCCATAAAACAAAATAAACCAAACCAAGCTAAACCAAATAATACATATTATATTCATAAGAATCAATCCTAAATATGTTGTCGACATTAAATAATTCATTGACGTTGATGTGCCATTGAACAAAGTAAACCAAGCCAATCTGCACCAAAGAATGAATATTCTGTTCATACGAATCTATCCTAAAAATGTTGTTGGCATTAAATAACCCATTGAGGTTGATGTTCCGTTGAACAAAATAAACCAAGTCAATCAGAACCAAAGAATATATATTCTATTCATGCGAATCTATCCTAAAAATGTTGTCGGCATTAAATAACCCATTGAGGTTGAGACAAAATAAACCAAACCAAACCAAAAAAAAAGAAAATGAAGACCATTTATTTGTTATAAAATATGTCCAGGATGATGCCTAGTACTGTGATATTTGTCTACGGTAGGCTTACTATTATTGCAGAAAATTTGGAGTCGCATTATACACCTGCTATATCGAAACTATCAGGTTTTTCACAAAAAAGATCAAGTGACGCTCTACAGATGATGGTCTTATACAGGAGTTTATACAGTAGGCCTTATTCTTGCGTTCTGAGACTAAATTGTTTTACAATTCTTTCAATTGTCGATTTAGCGTCTTGTTGTATGACGATAAACTACATCTGGTAAGAAGTCCTCTGATCCAGAGATGGAGGTTTTGAGTAGCGTGGAACGACCTCTTAAATGCTTTTGCATCTAGACCTGGGGTGGTAGTACTTATTAGGGTCCCAGCGATGGGCAAAGAGTGAACCCCCAAACAAAAACCAATAGTAAATTTTCATAGCAAAATGACCAGCAATACATTTTTATAGCAAAACGACAATGTAACACTAAAAAGTATAAAAATATTTTTTATAGTAAAACTAGCCGGCTTCACCCGGTCGCTATCGCTTCGAAAAGTATGATATATTCACTGTTAGAGTTTTGGGGTACCCTGGTTTATAGTCAGCCAGCCAAAATGAGCTGACTCATTTTATTGTTCACCAATAGAAGTATAAAACCAATCAGAAGGCTCAAAATATTCATTACGACGTGTATGAAAGGCGGCTATGTTTTTTTCCGGAATATGCACAGCCAGCCTTTGATATCGAAGACTGAAGAATTACGGAACAGCTGCTGGTGGTATTTCGCGATATAGATTTTGAGATCTTCTGTAGTTTATTGATGCCTATCGCATCTACTCTTCCCTACCATAATCTGGTACTCCTGAATCGGAGTTCAATGAAAATCGTTCCTTGCGACTAAATTTTATAGGTCTTTTGAATGAGCTATGAATCATTGAAATTGGACCAGTGGGAGCGAAGGTGTTGCTTGAACACAGACACACACACAAACACATACACATACATTGTACTTTATATATAAGATTACCAACAATACATTTTGCTGTGAACTTTCAGGCAATATATTATAAAAAATGACCAACAATACATTTTCTTAGATGCAAACTCTATATCTAAAAACATAAGTTTTCCCTGAAAGTATAAAATTATGCATAAGTTATCTATCGATGAAAGAATAACATTGCATTCAATATTTCGGCATTAAATAACCCAGAAAATGGTTCTTTGCCTAGTCATAATTTTTTTTTTTTTATCTATACAGCATCTGACTGATTAACTCATGCAAGATGAATTATCCTTGTGATAAGTTCCTCTTTTTGTTATATTTTATCTATTATTATTCGATGATAACAATAATGAACTCTTTCTCTTTGAATTTATTGCGAAATTCAAATCATGGATCCTCACAAAAATTAGGTTTAGTATATAGATATTGTCCAAGACTGAAATTTCATGTCATCACAGGCAAGATTATTTTTCCAAATGTTACCAATTTTAAAATATGTAGGAAACTGAAACATTAAATCTATAATCTGGATCAGAATCATCCGAGGAAAGTTTTTAGTCTATTATAATCTATCGCAATCTGGATTTAAATTAATCCTCAAAAATAGGAATAGAAAAGAATTTTTTCATGCGGTATCAAATTATGATCTTTTTTATTATTATTTTAGTTAATATTTGATTTAATTTCAATAATTTCTTTTTTTAATTTTTAGATTTCTTTTTAATGTTGATTATTATTTTCATTTGTTTTTTTACTTTTTTTTAATAAAGCAATAAAATATGGACATAATTAAAAGAAACAGTGAAAAACCACAACTTCAGTAATTGATGGTAAGAAAATAGGAACCCCCAAAAATTGGAATGGGCCAACCGGTTATTGCTCTACCCTCAACAGAGCTTGATTGAGGAAAGAAAAATTTGCACGCTGACTAAAAAGGAATCCTGAAAAAGAAAATGCATTTGTCATGAAAACACTCCAACGAGTACACAGGATCCCCTCGTCAGTGATGTTATGACTTGGGGTCATGACAAGTTTCGGGTCTTGCAAAATCATACTTGTTCGCCCAAGACACCCTACCGAAACAGTACCATTCCGGCAGGAGATGCTGAAGCAAAAAATTCCAATATTTATTTCTGTAAAAAATACAGAAAATGTGGCACTAGGCCTAAAAAGGCGTTGTGGGGCAGACCCCTTTTACACAAGATGGACTCGTCCAAAGTATACTTATACTGACAGAGAGAATACCTGCGGGTTGAGATGCGTTGAGTCAGGGTGAGAGATACGGAGACAGTACACAGGGTGTTCACAGAGAGTTATACCAATGTCCAGAGAAAGAGAGAGATAATTACGGCATCACTTACAGAGACTTGTACATATACTTTCTACTAACCCGCATTCCTGCACTACTAACCCGCATTCCTGCACTACTAATCTTCACTTCAATTCTGTATTCTTACGTTTAATACACTTATTTTTCTATCTCAATTACTGGCGTTGTTTATTTATTTGTGCAGGATTCCGTACCCGGAATCCACAACAAAAGGGGGGTGAGGAAGAGGACGGTCATCATCAGTCTTAATTTTAAAACTTAGCTAGACACAACCACTGACCCAAACATACAAAACAATATTCCAATCACCAAAACAACACGTTCATGCTTACCTTTCTTACTACATCCACCAAAATACTTCATTGTCTCCATGAAATTCCTAAATGGTCCCCATAGGGACAAATCGTTGTCTGTGGGGGGAGGGGAATAAAAAACAAGTTAAAAAAAACAATCATTATGTATAATATGCTTATAAGCTATTTACATGTAACTAAACAAAATCCTGAAGCAAAAAATCTGCCAAGAACGCAACAAATGGACTCATTAAGTAACTGCTGTTCTTGAAATTTCAAGCGACCAATCATTAATGACTAACGGTGTTTACTATTTCCCCCACGAGGACGAAATGTGACACAAGGTATTTTTAAAGTGGGGACCCGAGCTCATGCACCCGGTCAAGAGACAAAAATTGCCCACAGCCCCCGCAACCGTCGGTTGCGCTGGCCTCGGTGCGATGGGAGGGCGCGTCCTCGGGCAGCTGTTCCCCAGGGCTGGGAACCTCTCAGTATAATTTTCTCAGTTGTCCCTCTGTCCATTGTCGAGATGAAATAGGCTAGATGCTGTTATTAGTGCTTCATTCAAGGTGTTCCGTTATGAGGCAGGAGTAAATAGTTGTGTCATCAGCATAGATGCCTACTGGGGAACTGATGACATCGGGGAGACCTTTAATGAAGATAAGGAACAGAGTAGGGCCTTGGATCGAGCGTTGGGGAACACCTGCCTTCGTGGGAATGGAAATGGAGGAGAATGCGTTAAGGACGACCTTCATTAGAAGGTTCGATACGAATGATCGTATTAAGTCAAATAATCGACCTGAAATTCCATATTCGTTAATCTTACGAAGGAAGCCGGTATGCCAGACCCTATCAAACGCTTTAGAGATATCTAGAGCCACAGCACGAGCTTCTCCGTTATTGTGGAGTGCTTGGTAAACAATCTCAGTTATGGCCATGATCACATCAGCTGTAGAACGGGCAAAGCGGAAACCATATTGCTTATCAGAGAGTAGATCATGGGATATAAGATGATTAACCACTTCGGCGTTGATTAAAGCCTCAAAGACATTGCCGATGAGTGGTAAGAAACTGTTGGGAGGGTAATTAGATGGGTCAAAAGGGTCCCCAGAGTTAGTAAAGTCTGGAACAATAGATAAGGAATTTCAACAGGTTGGGAAGCAAAATTCATTGAGGTAATAGTTATATAATTTGGAGAGGGCAAGAGTCAGTTCAGGAGTACATTACTTCAGGACAATGGCTGGTATCCCGTCGCCACCGCTAGCCTTATGTGAGTTTCATTTTGAGATGATGTCTAATACCAACGATGGGGTTATGTGCAACTCGCTCTCGGTTCTAGGGGGAAATCAGGAGTGGGTACACCGGATGAGTCGAGCGTTGAGTTGGAGGAGAATTTCCGGGCAAGGCACTCAGCCTTATCAGCTGAGGAGGTCAGGATCTCAAATCGGTTTGAACAAAAGAGGTATTAAAGGGCTGCTGTTGTTAAGTACACTCTTGCAGAGACGCCAGTAATCCTTGGAGCCAAATTTGCGAGATGCATTACATTGTTTCATTTTAGCAGCAAACAGTGACTTTGCTTCAGTGAGGCCACGCTTTCATTGTCATCTACTGTGCCTGCAAATTATGCATTGAGAGGGGCAGCGGCCATATAGACTTCATGGCGTAGTGATATCATCTACATTATTTATATTATTCGGACTATTGTCCTCATCTTTGTCGCCATATGTATTAGAACCTTTCGGCCGTTGTACGCTCCGGCCGTCTTCAGGTAGTTGGAATGTTGAACTGAACCCATTATACATAATACCTCATCTCAGAAATATAGACAGATACTGAAGGGCCGAAACGTTGTAACAAATATTGCGACAAATATGAGGACAATAGTCCGAATAATGTATATAATGTACATAATACCTCATCTCAGAAATATAGACAGGTCCTTATGTGCCGAAACTCTGTAATAAATATGGCGACAAAGATCAGGACGGTAGTCCGAATAATGTAAATAATGTGCATAATACCTCATCTCAGAAATATAGAAAGATACTGAAGGGCCGAAACGTTGTAATAAATATGGCGACAAAGATGAGGACACTAGTGCGAATAATGTAAATAGTGTACATAATACCTCATCTCAGAAATATAGAAAGATACTGAAGGGCCGAAACGTTGTAATAAATATGGCGACAAAGATGATGACAATAGTCAGAATAATGTAAATAATGTACATAATACCTCATCTCAGAAATATAGACAGGTCCTTATGTTCCGAAACTCTGTAATAAATATGGCGACAAAGATGAGGACACTAGTGCGAATAATGTAAATAGTGTACATAATACCTCATTTCAGAAATATAGAAAGATACTGAAGGGCCGAAACGTTGTAATAAATATGGCGACAAAGATGAGGACACTAGTGCGAATAATGTAAATAGTGTACATAATACCTCATCTCAGAAATATAGACGTGATATCTTGTTTAACATAGAAGCGTCTATAGCTATTTACAAAATGTTTTCTATAGCAAATATCTTCCACATTCGCCCGGTCTGTACTACTTGCTTGTTTACGGGACAGGAGTAGAGGTTTATTATTTATGTTTCCTCTATAGCTTCTTTCTGTTCACCGCTTATTTCATGAATTAAACTGTCTTTACTTTTTGATGATCTAACTGATGAATAACTGCGACTTTTCATTCTGAGGGAACCGGGTTGGCGGTTTTCTGGTCGCCGCATCCGGACTGATAGTAAGCTGCCGAACTCAGTGGTTTCGCTTACAGGGGCTGCTTTGGTCCAGAGTCGCATAAAATCTGATTATCTTCACTGCCGAGAAATGTTTCCCTGCATGTATTCCTGTGGGCAAAACTTGAGGCCACATTATGCTTTCGTGTTTGCTACATTGCGGTCTTTTTATTGCCATTGACGATGTACACTGATAAATATTCTGGTCTTTTTCTCCTTAAAAATTAAATCATGTTCTCATAATTTGTTTTAAATACGGTTAAATCAAGAAATGAATAAAATCTCTCAAACATTTTTTTTTCTCCAGTATTGGAAGTATTCGTATCAGTTTCTTTAGTGTAGAATCTTTTCTCACGAAAAAGTTCTCCAGAAATCTTCGCAATTTGCGACTCTAATTTAAACTCTTCTGCCAATGAATTCTCTGTTCCACGCTATCTCATTTTTGCTGTAAGATTCTAGCATATGCCAGATGTATTAGCAAAATTGTCCAAATCGTGTAATATCAAAATTGTTCAATTGTTAGATTAAGGTTATAACGTTGTACCTTAGAAGTGATTAAAGATATCGTACTGGAATTCTCCATGTTTTATAATACTATTAGACTCTATTTTGAGCAATAAGAATGTATAATTACGCTCTGAACTTAACATCGTGATGAAATCGATGATGAACGAAAATGATATGTTCATTAATTAATCATAGCTAAGGATCGGAAGCTGGTGAAAAATTGAAATAAAGTTCAAATATATATATTATTCCAGGATAATTTTCTAACTTATTCAAGATGATCTTCGCCCTCTCTAACCTTTTAACTTACTATTCAGATTCATAAGATGCCTCACACGATTTTATTTTCAAGTCTTTTTTTACTGCACTTTGGACTGTCATAGCTGAAACTCCTCTCTCACGTGTCAAACGTCTTAATGATTAAGTTGGATCTTTTCTAATTGATTTCTTTATATCTCTAAGTTGGAATTATGATCCCTCTTCTTCTTGTGACTTTCTGACTCAGTTTTCCTCTCTAGTGTTATCTCTGTTTTAAACTTATTCGCCTTTCTTTTGATATTTCTTGAATTAAATTTGAAGATGAAAAACCAGGGTATGAATATCGGTACCATTATTGAAGGTCTCAATGATCTTTTCCCTCTCACCATTGCCCAGTTGAGAAGACAGTGGGGCCGACACATAAATGATTTTAACCTATTCTCTTTTTAGCTAATAGATTCAAAGGATTTTCAGAGAAACTTACGAAAAAATGGTGTCAAGATGGCTTCAGTGTTCTTAATTCCTATTCTTTTAGAATAATAATGCTTTTCTTTTTCTTATAATCTCTCCTAATCAGCAACCCCCATGAGTCTGAGTGGATTTATAACCTTGCTTCATATGAAATGAAAAAAAATTTGAAAAAACTATTAAAAAACACGTTGAGGCAAGAGGAATATCGAAAATAAATTGTCTCTTTCCATCAGGATAAAGAACAAAAATGTTGCGACCTTCTCATCTTAAAAAGTATGCAATAAGTTTGAAATCCGCATCTGTCATTATAAGACTTGAAATGTCTTAAAGGTGTCCTTGAAAAAAAAAAGAATATTTCCAGTTGCCGTATTATAGGCATTAGTACAGGTTGTGATTGTCGCCATTTTATATATTTAGTTTTGCGCATGCGCGTTGTTTGTTTTTGTTTTTATATTCACTCCGCCGGAAATTTAGAAACAGCATGCTGCACTACTTGACATTCTCTCCGGAAGCTCCAATGCAAACATTTCAGAGTGGATGGGTGTCAATCTGAGGAGAGTGCAAAGGATTCGGAAAGGTTTGGATGATATATCCAGTTACCACGGTGGTGTTTGGAGTGATAACTAGTGATGGGGACGTATGCCTCCATTCATCTTCTCACAGGGACTAAGACTCAACACGAAGGCCTACATCAAGTGCCTTAAGAAGGCAGTGCTGCCCTCGGTCAAGAGGGTCGATACTAGAAGGCCTTATGTCTGGCAACAAGAATCTCCAACTTGCCACACAAACAGGAGAACCCATTCAGGGCTGTCAGACAATTTCTGCGACCGCTTCACCTAAACGTATGGCCTCTTAACTCCGCAGACGGGAACCCCCTTGATTAGTATATGTTTGGCACCCTTGAGTGTGAAACCAACAAGATGCCCTGTAACACCAAAGATGAACTAAATAACTCTTTCATTAGTAACAGAGGGAGGTGCAGCCACAAAGTTGGAACCTCCGTCACAATAATTTACTCATAGTTTGAAGAGGAAGAGAACAGATACTACATTTTGACACCCGCTGTGTAATATTAATATTTAACAACATCCACACGGTGGTGATATATGTAGAATGTTGTTCTGATAGATAGATAGATAGATAGATAGATAGATAGATAGATAGATAGATAGATAGATAGATATGAACAGACTTAGATACATATGTACAGGTACTGACAAAGAGATAGATAACGAAGATATATATATATATATATATATATATATATATATTTCTTCGTTATCTATCTGTCTGTCAGTACCTGTACACACACACACACACACACACACACGTATATATATATATATATATATATATATATATATATATATATATATATATATGTATATATATATGCAGATAGATAGATAGTTAATGAAGAGCCTGAGATGGATAGATAGATAATGAAGAGGTTGAGATAGATAGATAGATAGATATGAACAGACTTAGATACATATGGACAGATATTGATGAGATATAGATAATGAGACTGAGATAGATTATATATATATATATATATATATATATATATATATATATATATATATATATATATCTTCATATCCAAATATACATATAGATAGAGAGAGAGAGGGAGTGTGCCTCTGTATATCAGAGAGAGTGAGAGAGAGAGAGAGAGAAGAACATACTGTGTTTGATAGGTAGATAGATATGAACAGACTGAAATACATATGTACTGGCATTGATAGATAATGACGAGGTTTAGATAGATAGATAGATAGATAGATAGATAGATAGATAGATAGATAGATAGATAGATAGAAAATGAAATCAAGCTAATGTCTAACTTACCGGAAGAAGTTTAAAATAAGTAGACAAAGGCCAATGTGTGATTTAATCAAAAGCTCCCAAATAAATCAATTCCATTTATGGAATTCAGTTCTTTTCCAACCTCATTGAAAATCTCTTTTTCTTTGCCGGAAATCGTTCCAAAGAAAAACTTATACCTAAAAGAAAATCCATGACTCTCTTCGTATTGAAGATTTCGCCGTAAACATTTAATAGATAAAGAACCTCGCGAAAAAAAAAAAAAAGAATTAAAAATAACACATTGTCGATCCAAATTATATTTTTCTCTTGTCCGTTCCTTCCGACATCGACAGAAGTTCTTTCCCCTGGCGGGGTTAAAAAAAAAACCGGAAGAAACGAAATGTTCTTTGTCATCGAAGGTGAATGAAAAATCCATCTTCACATCCGAGAAATATTGTCAAGCAAGAATGAAACAATATATATATATATATATATATATATATATATATATATATATATATATATATATATATATATATATATATATATATATATAAAACAATAAAACAATAAAACACGCGCAAAATGTCTAGCACTTGTCTTTAATAACATTTGTTTGAATGAATTCTGTCACGCGTTTATGAAAAGTTTAGTTTGGGGCGAATTGGTATAAAATCCTCATTAAGCAGGAACTTTTTTCTCCCTCTTTACATTTAAGTTATCTAAGCAATCTACTCGAAGACAATAACTGCTCGACACTTTTGGGGAGGAATGTTTGTTCTGAACTCGGATTTCTAGATTTGTCGATTTAAGTAGATAATTTCTAATATGAAGTAGATATGAAGTCAGAATGATACCAGGGTAAGTAAAAAAAAATTATCCGCATTTTCACAATATATTTAGTTTTCTCTAGTCAGCACTATTGTTATCACGTGATCGCAGTTTGAGCTTCAGCTTGATCGCGCCAGTTTTCTTGATACTTTTACAGTGTAATCATGGCCGCTCCGCTTGCAGTGTGCACCAAAGAGGAACAAAGTGCAGGGAAGAAACTAACAGTTGCACAAGAAAACTTTAGGAGTCAAGAGACAGCAAAACCGGACAGTGAGGTTTTCCGGTTGCTTGCTTATATTTTGAGTTACAATTGTGATCGAAGTAGTTCTAGTTAGTCCGGCCTGACCGACTGTCACTCGGAGAGTTCAGATACAGCCCGGTCATGTTGACAGGCACACGTCGTGATGTGTAGATGGTTAGATATTTGATGAGTGGGAAAGGCTGACCTTTTAGTTCAACATGGAGGAAGTTGTCCCACCTTCTACCTACCTAGATCGATCAAGAGAAACCCTGAATAAAACACGTCAATATATTGGAAATAGTTTTCGAATTATCATTTCACGTAGTAGCGTTTGTTTTCGTTTCTAGTTTCCATGTGAACGCGCAGCCGTCCTTTTAACACTTTTTAGTAACCCCCGCCCCGTGTGAGCAAGAATGGATGCGTGATTCCTTACTGAACAATTGGTGGAAAGCCGCGCAAAGGACACGTCGTATGCTGAAACATTATTCTTCTACGTTGTTTCACGATAATGTTTTTTAAACTTTCATATTTTGCTTAGATTCTTAAAGGCATCATTACTTATTACAATGTACACTCGGATTTCGGTGCCAAATCTTCTTCCGTCAGCTCCTATCCCTAGATGTAAATTTCTGTACCTTCTTGGATTCTATATCTCCAGTACGTAGATAATATCTTCGGACGCTATTTGTGTTGGTAACCATGTATTCTCTCTTCCTATAATTAACACTTAGTCCTTTCTTCCCTCTTTCCTTCGGTATCTGTTCTAACAGTTTCCCTTGTGTTTACTCTCAACACAGTGCCACCCACCTTTCTAATGTTGTCAGGGGTCAATCTTTATCTATCATTCATATCCTCATAATCTTCAGTTTTTTGCTACCTCCTCATTCATTCACATGACACACATTATTTCCCATTCCCATTTTAACAGTAACCCTCAACACTTCAAGTACGAAGGTCAGTCGTTATCTATACCCCATAACCTCATAGCCTTTACTTCTTTTTACACCCTCTTTCATCCATATCACGCAACTCATTCAAAATTAACATTTTAAATATGCCCCTCTACCTTGATAGGCTCTCGAGCCTAGTATTGAATGAATTTTATTGTTAAAAAAACTGAAAACTTTTGTCTTTTAGATCCATTTGACGAACACTGTGTTATTTTATGGTGTTTACACCATAAAAAAAAAACAGGACTGTTTGGGGATGCGAGATGGGTAAGGTTCGCTCCCGGCAACAATTAATCATCGACGCCATCGTGGGTCTTTTCCAACTGGAGTCAATTCCTGTTGATTATTCAAGTTTGGGGTGATAGACGCCGCAGACATCGGACTCAAGAATGGAAATAATTAATGTCTTCGTCTTAATGTGGGGAGGTCTCGGGCGGGGACTTGGAGGGTTGGCTTTTTCGCCAAATCGAAGAATGTGACGCGAATAATCGTTTCGCAGTTTCAAAAAGCGGAAAGATAATAGCGAGAAAGATTTGACAGCAGCGCAGAGGTGGGCAAAAGGATGCGAGATCGAGTCAAACGGTCAGTTTAATTTTCGAGGCAGTCAAAGAACCAGGCGTGGCGGACGGCGGCCAAAGGTCAGTATGAAACGCTTTTCCGAACTTGTTATGAACTCAATTATGAAGTGAAAACGGTTTGCCGCGGAATTAACGGGTTTGGTCTCGCAGACAATGACTCGTGCCGTGTGTTCGATCCTCATCGGGCACTCTTGTCAGGTAGGTGAGCGCCATACTAAGTTTCTGCAGTCTCACCCGTTTTCATTCTGTGTTGGTCATATGTCTCTTCAGGACGAGTCTGGTTCATGATTCTCCACAGCTTCCTCTCTTTTGCTATTTCTTTATAAGTCTTCTTAATTTCGTAATGATATCCTTTTTTTACCTATACCTATTTCTCTGTGAGTTTTATTTTATAATCTGTCTCTTTAAGATATGACTGGTCATGTTCCTCCACAGCTTCCTCACTTCTTGTTACTTCTTTATAACCTCTCCTTTTTGTTTGTGATACTTATATCTTATATCCATTTCTCCTTAAGTTTTTTGCGTACCCTATTTAATATAGCCCTTCAGAACGTGGACGATCACGGTTCTCCACAGCTTCCTCTCTTTTGTTACTTCTTTATTACCATTCTTTTTCTTTTTGAAACTTGTTCTTTGATCCATTTCTCCGTCACATTTAGCCTAAAAACTATGTACCATTATACTTCAGGACATCACCGATCATGTTTCTCCACATCTTCCTCTTACTTATTTATGATTCCTCTTGTTCTTTGGGATACTTGTTCCTGTATCAATTTTCTGTATGAGTTTTTCGCATCTCCTATGTGATATAGCTATTCGAGGAGTGGACGATCATGGTTCGCCACAGCTTCCTCTCCTTTGTTACTTCTTTATAACCACACTTTCTTTGTGATACTTTTTCTATATCCATACCGAACACGATTCTCCACAGCTTTCCTTTTTCTTATGACCACTCTTTTTCTGTGTGATACTGGTTTCTATATCCATTTTTCTGTGAGTTGTATCTTAGACACTATGTACCATGTCTCTTTAGGATGTGACCGCTCATGGTTCTCCACAGCCTCCTATATTTTGTTGCTCCCAGCAGAACTTCGTTCTTAATGACCCCGCTTTGTTCTTATGATATTTTTTTCTTTTAGTAATTTATTTTTTTGGATATTGTCCTATGTATAATATGATAAACGTGGGTGATTATATCTCTCCACAACTTCCTTTCTTTTGCTACTTTCAGCAATATCTGCTTCTTTGTGGTCATTCGTTGTATTTTTGGTACATCTTCGTCTATCCATTTAGCTGAGTGTTTTGTCTTATGTACTGTGCCTCTTCAGAATATTGGTAATCACGGCTCTCCACAGCTTCCTGCCTTTTGTTGTGTTTAGTAATTTTGCTTCTTTACGACATTTTTGTTTTTGTGGATGGACCCTTGACTAGTGGAGATTCAGATGAAGCAACTGCGTTGGAATCTGTTTAACAAAATAATAGTTCTAGGGGAAAAAAGCTCTCTCTTAGGACTTCTTCTTTACAAATGGAATACGGATGGAACAAGTCCGATTTTTATCCCAGAGGTACTAACCGAACAGCGTCTTTTTAGTGAAGCTAGGAAGATGAGAAAGAAACGTCTGTGCGCTTTTATTGCATACGGCTTTATACAACGCCACCTAGTGGGTATTAGGAGAAAAAGGAGTAATGTAAAAGAACAGGCGTTACGGCCTAATAGCTCGTCGGATGACATCTGTTGGACTCATAAGTAATTTCCGCTTTTGGGAACCAAGTGCAATAATGAAAGTATAATCCTAATAACTAATGATAATCGGCCTATCCTAAGATACGACTTCTGTGGAAAAACACGATAACACATGTTCAGAAGAGCTATGGTACCTAGGGCAAAACGCTCATGGAAAGCTGAAGACGTATAAATAACAAATAGAAAGGTTATAAAGAAGCACATATTGAGGAAGGCAATAAAAAACAGGAAGCTGTGGAGAACCATAATCACCCTAGTTCTAAAAAGACGTGGTACATAGGAAACAAGACCTAGAGAAATGGGTAGCGGAACAAGTACCACAAAGACAAAGACGGTCATAAAGAAGCACATATTACTGAGGGCCACAGGCACCTCGACGTGGTGTAAGGGTTCGAAAGCTTGTCTTGCTGGATCAATTACAACTGAGTAGTGAGTTCGATCCTCACTGGGTGCCCCATACTTTCGGACTTGTGCTACATCTAAGCCGGGCTTAGATAATCTCTATTACTGAAGGCAACAAACGAGAAGAAGCTGTGGAGAACCATATTCTAAAGAGATATGGTACATAGGAAAACATTCACTATAAAAATACAGTTAAGAAACATTTACCACAAAGACAAAGCGGAGTCATTAAAAAGGAAGTATTGTTGAGGAAGCTGTGGAGAACAGTGAACACTTACGCCGTAAAGGGACGTGGTACATAGTATAGATTGAGAATGGTAAATCCCCACAAGCGAGCACTAAATCTGGGATCCATGGAAGAACGTTAGTATTGTGGAAGTGGTGGTGGTCATCAAGGTGTTCTTTAATTTAGATTTCTTTGAGCACAATGAAACGCCAAAATTCACATTTATATATCCAGCAGCTGTAACGTGTCCTCAACTGTGTGTCGGGTATTTGGTTGGTCAGTTATTTCTAGCCTAATCAACATATTGATCTGGTCTTGCAGCAGAAATATTTTTCCCATGAAAAAAAACAAACAAAAAAAACTCACGGAATTTTCCTCAAAATTTATCAAAAGCGACAGCCCCAGGATTCTCCATTCTTATCAAGATCTTGATAGACTCTTTCCGAAATTATCGTAAGTACATCAGCAGTTGGACAGGAAAATAACGAAAAGTTATATTGTATGTGTTTTTTAAAAAAAAAGGCCCCTGCGATGTGAGATGCTTAATCAATTCAGCATTGACCTGGGATTTTTCCAAAATGCTGTATAAAGGTTTAATATGCCGATATTTGGAAGGGTCGAACGGTTCAATAGAGTTCTTAATAACTGCCAAGACAAACGAGAGGACTTCCAGCAGCCAGGAAAAGCAAGAGGCGGCGTGGCTGTTATTATACAGTTTAGAGAGAACAGGAGCCAGTTCGGAAGTACACATCTTAATGGCTCTTACATGGATACCGTCAGCTCCACATGATTTGTGAAACACAAACAAAAATTATTTATGACTCTAACTGATAACTCTCAGACCGAACTAGTATAGTTTTTTCAGTGGATCTAAAAACAGATCTATGATACTATGATTTATGCTTTTATGATTAGTCCAGAGGTGCGCCATTGCAGTCAGCAGAGAATCTACTTTGATATAATTACCGTATTTGAAGGCATATAAGGCGCACTTCATTTTACTATAAATATCTTTTAAACTACCCCTGCGTCTTATATGCCATATGTTGGTTTAAAATTCGCGATAGCCGGCCGAAATTAGCTGCCTAGGAAATACTATTAGCCTAGACTTTAGAGTAACTTTCATTTATCTATTGCCATTATTTAAAATGCAGATTAAAAAGAGTTATCATTCATAATATTCTTCATATTAATTTCATCAAGTTTAATATTAGTACTTTGTTTCACTAAAATTATATGCAATAAATTCAAATTACATACTTGTAAAATATATTTGTTTCATTAATATATTTCTTGCGATAACTTCCAGTTGCATTGGTATAAATACAATCAGAATTTGTATAACCTAATTATTCCAATAAGACGTTTACAAGAGGCAGTTTGTACAGATCACATAAAGGTCATATATATATATATATATATATATATATATATATATATATATTCCTATTATTTTTCGTTAAATTGTAATCATGGCTTGTTTAACCAAAATAATACCTCATTATTATAGCTTAGGTTGTAACATTTACTAATAATTTTGCTAATTCTACAAATTTTTTTCGTAATACGTTCAGCTGAAATGGGGATGCGTCTTATACACCCCTGCATCTTATACGCCGTTAAATACGGTAGTTTCTTCATCAGAGTCATTAATTTCTAACGCATTTTAATCAAATTGTTTCACCTCACTATCAAGTCAGATCACCAAAACTCCATTTTGAACGGAAATATTAATGACGATGCCATACGGTTATGTCAGTGGTGTGCATAATGGTTGAGTTTAATTTATATTTATAATTGTTTTTTGGTTTAATAGAGAGACAAAAAAAACGTTTCTAGTAATATATATATATATACTTTATAGTAATATATATATAATTTTTATATCCACCATTATATATATATATATATATATATATATATATATATATATATACTTTATAGTAATATATATATAATTTTTATATCCACCATTATATATATATATATACTTTATAGTAATATATATATAATTTTTATATCCACCATTATATATATATATATATATATATATATATAGACTTTATAGTAATATATATATAATTTTTATATCCACCATTATATATATATATACACACACACACACACACATATATATATATATATATATATATATATATATATATATACTTTATAGTAATATATATATAATTTTTATATCCACCATTATATATATATATATATATATATATATATATATATATATATATATATAATGGTCCATATATATATATATATATATATAATGATGGATATAAAAAATATGTCGCGTTAAAAATAAAACTGGCATATATATATACGCACACATATATATACATACATACATACTAATGAGTTGGCGTGTATGTGCACACACACACACACACACATATATATATATATATATATGAATATTTGTGTATTTAGGCAGCAAATTACAGACATTATTTCTGTTTATTTTTAATAAAATCCGGTCATACTCATGGGTAACCTCCCGAGCATTAAAGCATGAAAAACTGTTCTTTTTGTAGTAATTTTCTGAAATGTCTATAAAAAGAACAGTTTTTTACGCTTTAAAGCGTGCTTGACCATAATATTACAACATCGACGAAAAACGTTCCATAATGGTTAATTGTTTCACGTTCTAATGAACGGTAAGCGTCACTGTCAACCGTTATAATGGAAAGCAAAAAGACAAAAATAGTTTTGTATTACTACTTGCACCCGTGAACAACACACAGTTTGGTATTACTACGTACACCCCTGAAGATGATCTCGGAAGAAGATCGAAAGTAATTGGGAAATTAAAACGATTTTCATAGTTATAGTGTTTCTCACATCATTTAACTGCAATACACGGAAGGTTATCTGTGACTATGAAAGGGTTTTATTAAAAGCAGACATAATGTCTGTAATTTAATTAATCTTATATATATATATATATATATATATATATATATATATATATATTATGATTTTTTCATATAGACAAAAACAATTTACTCACTACAAAGATGCAACTTCGTTTCGGTGCATTTCAATTGCACTTCGACTGGTGAAAAACAAAATTGTTTGAAAAAATTTAATTTAATTCATTTTTCTTTCCTCTGTTTTCTTTCTTTTTCTTACTGACACTAAACAGCGTCGCTGATATGTCTTTTTCGTCTTTTCTTGTGATTAATAGAGAATGTCCCATTATTTATATGTCAAAAGCAGGGAGTTTCTTCATTTATTTTTCGTTATTTCTTTCTTTCTTTCTTTTTTCTGTTCTTCTTTCGTTCCTTTGTTTTCTTTCTTTTTTCTCACTGAGACTAAACAGCTTATCTGATATGTCTTTTTCAACTTTCCTAAAAACAGAATGGTCCATTGTTTATTTGAGGCAATTGCAAGGTGTAATGTATGTGCGTACTAACTAAAGAAATAAAAGAAATGGCACAATCATATCATTGTGATAACACAAGTTATTTTTTTTTAGAATTCGATTATAGTAGTTTTAGGATGTGCATCAAATCAGTTTCGACATGACCATTTTCCTAGGATAGAAGTTTTTTAGTGTTATTTTCATTTTTGCATTATTTAGACGACAATTTATTCATCGCACCCTGTATATGTATGGCCGTGCGCACGTGCGTTCATGTGTGTGTGTGTGTGTATGTGTGTGTGTGTGTGTGTGTGTGAGAGCAGCAACGTTTATAGTAATATTCTTGCGTTAAATTTTTTTAAATATTTTATATTAATTAATTTATTTTAATATTTTTTTTAAATTAATGTTATTATTTATTATTAATAATTAATATATCAGATTAATTTATATTATAAATCATTATCTTTATATAGTTTTCCTTGATATATATATATAATCCTTCCTTTATATACCCTTCTTTTATTCAACTTTTACAATCAGAACATCCGGTAGAGTAAAAGTGACTCTAACTTAAATCGCTTGATCTAGTTTTCTGCTAGTTTTATTGTTGTTTTTCTATTTTTTATTATTTTAATATGGCGTAGAATACTGTAGAAATTTCAATTCTCAGTTGTAACAACCGTTCCGAAGTGAAATTGCTCTTTGGACAACTAAAATATTACCGGGGACACACAATTTGCTATTTTTTGAGTGGACACCTAGTAACGGTACGTGGACCCAGGGTCTGTATGGACGCCGTTTGAGAACCTGATTCAAATATGATAGAATCGATTTAGATGACTAAACGCTTTATAAGGACAAATAAATACAACATTCTACACGCAAGCAATTCCGCGATCATGGAAACATGCAGCATGAAAAAACAAAACAAAACTACATTACACTAAAGTTAAGTGCATATAAAAAAACGAGAAGTATAAGCAATCAATTGGTGGTACCCGTTGACGAGGAGACGGACAGGTCTGTTTACGAAACTCTGCAGTCGAGATGCTGAAGGTAAGATAAATCAGCTAAGTGACAAGCCTTTTACTTACATATATACATATATATATAAATGGTGGTACTCGCTTGGAAAAACCTCGGATAGCTCGACTTGCAGTAGACCAAATCGGTACCCGAGGAAAAATGAGGAATAAAAAAAGAAAGAACCAAGAACATTAAACTATGGCGAAAACAATCGTCCAGTGTTCAAGCTCCAAGTGCAAAGAAAAACAAACCTCCCAAAACGAGTAAGAAGACAACTACGTAAAGTGCTCGATACACAAAGTAGAGCAAAACCTAAAATAATTCTATGGATCCGTTTAGGTGAAACCTAGGTATGTTTGCCTGGCTCCTTAGGATCGTCAGACACCAACACAAATGTTTTGGTTATAGTGGTGAAGGCTTTGTGCAGAACCAACCACACTTTTTGAATGCAGAGACCTGGTGTAGCGTGTGCCACAAGATCCCCAAACGAACATCCGCAGGTTTTGAATTCAGAGTTGTCCTTCTCCCAGACTAGTTGCCATCAAAGGCTGTAGATCCCAGTCTGTCCTTCTATTTTACCCATAGCCATAGAAGAAGAGTATTCATATCTTTCAAAGGGTATTATCATTTAAGTGAATGTAATGGAACCGTCTGGAATTCGAACACGGCTATCTCTCTCTCACCCTCTCCCTCTCTCTTTCTCTTTCTTTCTCTCTCTCTCTCTATATATAATATATATATATAATATATATATATATATATATATATATATATATATATATATATATATATATATATATATAATGTATGGGCACAGACACACACACATATATGTGTGTGTGTGTGTGCACTCGACAAACAGTTCTCAATTAGTTATCGCAGTAGATAGATAAGACAGGTCCGTCTACGAAACTCTGGAGTCAAGATGTTGAAGGTAACATAAATCAGCTGAGTCACAAGCTTTTTACTTGCATAAATCTATATATAAAGCACTCATTTATATATATATATATATATATATATATATATATATATATATATATATATATATATATATATATATATAATGTATGCCCACACATACGCCGACATACACACACACACACACACACACACACATATATATATATATATATATATATATATATATATATATATATATGCTCGGCAAATTAGTGAACTGAATAGATGGATCGTTTGCAAAATGGAGACGGAATAATTGCCTTGTTTCTCGAGCAACACCTGAACCCACTTTACTTTGCTTGTAGACATTTTGACACGTAATATGCAGTGATTTTAGAAGCATCTGCTGTCATTTTTTCTTCTCGACAGTTCGTTTCGGTGGCGAGCCAGCGACGGCAAATGACACTTGTTTTCGTTAGTATTCTTTCTGCCTTTCTGTATTCTCAAGAGAAATTCAGAATTTTGATTTTTAGAGTGTTTTTTTTTTCTTCTTTTTTTTCTAGAAACTTCGCAATACCTGTAATAGGTATCCAGTAATAGATTTACTTATATTTCCTAACCTGTAAATGTTCTCGAATTTTTTCATTTTTATTATCACCAACTTCCGTCACCATGAAAATGGTGTCACTAAACGGCCTTTCATTTGCCTTTTTACAGTAAAGTTCTCGTCGATGGAATATGGGGGGAATGTTGGTGGTTTGCTAATATTTAAGTGGCATGGTGGATACTAGCTGTGAAGGTTATACCTGGAGGATGCAGTTTTACTTTCTTTTTTTCTTTTTATTTTACAGGAAGGTTCACCTTGAACTAGGCCCGAGGGCCACTCGAATTAGAGGATTACGATAAGGAGTAGTAGGAGAGGAAGATAACGGTTAAGTCTAGACTTGAACAGGTTAAGATTGTAGTGATCGGGGAAACCTCGTCTTGGGAATCTGTTCCACGGAGCAGCGGCTTGTGGGAAGAAACTGTACGAGTGGAAATTATTTCTCGCCGAATGAATACGGTTTTGAATTTAGGTGGTTTGCTCCAATGTAAGTAGCATAGCAGGTTCTAACCGTGAAGGTTAAACGTAGCAGAACCAAGGAATGCTAGTAGCGACAAAGCTCGCCACATCCCACCTGTGGCAGGGAGGTTAGAGTGAGGAAAATATTAGGTTGGTGTAAAAATAATGTCGTTTTCTTACATATGTTACTTATGTAAATAACGACATTATTTTTGCACCAACCTAATAATTCATCTCTGACAAGGACTCAGAGACGCTTTTGAACACTATGGCATTATTTAATTAGAAAACGTTCAATTATTTTTACAAATAATATATATTTAGGACACTTAATTAAAAAAAAAAGGGCAACTTATATGACAGTTTCAGGAAGATAGAACTCATCAGCCCAGGAAGGTAGTCCAAAGCCTTGATTTTAAACCTCTGCTGACTTGTACACGATTTACATTATTCAGACTATTGTCCTCATCTTTGTCGACATGTTTATCACAACGTTTAGGCGGTTGTACGTTCCGACCTTCTTCAGGTGATTGGAATGTCGAACTGAAACCTTTATTTCGCCCACTGGTGTAGAAAAGGGAGATCACCGCCCTCTGTGGGATCAAGTTTAGATCAGAGATAAAGAACATCATTGGAAAATTCGTAAACTTAAGGAATCAGCATATATGCTAGGCCACAAAAATCTCCTGAGCCAACCAAGCATACAAAAGAATACAATATGGGAACCAGTTATAATGTGTTTAAGAGAAAAGCGATAATAACAACAAAAATTGCAATATGAGCTCTGGTAAAAACATAAAATGATAGCAAAAATTGTAATATAAGCACCGTTAAAAAAATGATGGCTGAAGACATTAGACCCAGAAATTCATACGAAAATTACCTCAAGGACGCATGGCACAGTAGATAAAGGCGTTAGTTAGATCCAATGACAGGACCCAAAAAGTGTGAGTTCAATACCTGGTTAAGGCAGTGGAGAACTTTCAGAGGGGATTTAAAAGGAGATAACTGACATCCATTAGACATGACACGTGGAACTAGAACAGTTTACTTCAGTGAGCGAAATAAAGGATTCAGTTCGACATTTCAACCACCTGAAGAAGGCCGTAGCATACAACGACCGAAATGTTGTGATAAATATGGCGACAAATATGAAGACAATAGTCCGAATAATGTAAATACTGTACATAATACTTCATCTCAGAAATATAGACGGATACTGAAGAAGGCCGGAGCGTACAATGGCCGAAACGTTGTGATAAATATGGCGACAAATATGAAGACAATAGTCCGAATAATGTAAATAGTGTACATAATACCTCATCTCAGAAATATAGACAGACTCTGTTGACTTTCGAGTATATGCAGACATTGAAAAAGCTATGGTAATTTTCAAAGTATAGCTTAGATGTGGCACAAAGCTGAAAGTATGGTGAACCCAGTGAGGATCAAACTCATTATTCATTATTTTTTAAAGTAAGCTTCGCCCTGTATAGGACCTGGGGGCTACCCAACGTAGAGTGTTATGATAAGGGTTAGTTTATATGGATAGAAGAGGAAGACAACAGTCAACTCTAGACTTACACTGCAATCTAAACAGGTTTACATTGTAGTGTAAACATCCTCTTGGGAGTCGGTTCCACGGGGAAGTGCCTCGGAAGAAAAAGCTGTTTCAGTGGAATTTTCTTCTCAACCATGGAATTCCAAAGCGAAGGTGGGTGGTCTGCTACAATGTATGTGACATGGCGGGTCCTTGCAGTGAAGGTTAGGCCTGGCAAAACGAAGGAATGTAGTTCGTCCGAGCACTTTCCATGTTAGTAGCCATAGAGCAGTGAGAGGTTTACCACATTCCGCCTGTAAGAGAGAGAGAGAGAGAGAGTGAGAGAGAGAGAGAGAGAAAGAAAGAGAGATTGGAGGATAGAAAATACTTCTCCAACAAGGACTTGGAGACGATTTTGAACTCTACCAAGACTGAAAAGTGGAGATTCGACAGTGTTTCCGTTTTACATCGCTTCGTGAACCCAGTCTTGCAATACCTTATTGATATGTCAGTATCACAACATACCATTTTTGACAGAGTTTTTTTTTTACGGCTTATCAAACTTTCACAGGTTATTTAAATCCAGCATTTTGTTTTTCTCAGATCTTTAGAATATATGTACGTAATAATTTACTGATTACTAATTAAGACATACCAGGTGGGTGGAGAGGGTAGGTGAATACATTTCCCTGGGGTAGTTGGTGGTTTTCGAAGCGTAGCTTCGATGTGGCACAGGGCCAAAATATGAGGTTGATGATGATCAAAACCACTACTCAGCCATAACTGATCTAGAAACACAACCTAGCTAAGGTCGAAGTGCACATTCCCAAAGGTATTTGTGCGCAAATGAATATAACGAATCCGACTGGAATTCGAACACTCCGATCTCCAATTCAGAGGTGTTAACCATTACACCACCCCCGCATCCAAGCTTACGGCACCTGGTATTTCCAAGCGGTCTTCCTCTAGTTACTGACCAGGCTCGAAGTTGCTTAATTTCTGTGATCAAACGAGAACTGGTGTTTCAACGTGATATGGCATAAAGCCTGCTTACAAATAACAGTTGAAAAAAAACACATAATATTTAGCACGATTGTTCAATAGGTTTATGCTACAACGACTGTCATACACGGAGACGATTGACTGTAGGGTACATACGTAATAGCAGCAGGAGTTCACACGGTCATATAAAAATACGTAATGATAGGATCTTTTCTTTCTATGTACCGTGCCCTTTTAGAATGTAGGCAATCATGGCTCTCCACCTCCCTCTATCCCTTGCAGCTCTCAACAAGTTCTTTTCCTCTGCCACCTCCCCAGACCACATTCTGTCATCCACTTGCTTAAGGCCACTATGTATGTCACGCGTTGTTTTCCCTTGTCTGTCTTTCCCTCTATTCGACCGGTGAGTATCAGATTCTTCAGGCCTTCCTTCCTCATCATGTGTCCCAAGAACTTCAGCTGCCTCTTTCTGATGTTAAGTATAAGCCTCCTCCTTGTTTGCATCCTTTCTAAGACACCATCATTGCTAACACGCTCGGTCCATGATATCCTCAGCATCCTTCTGTAGCACTACATCTCCGTTGCCTTGAGTCTCTTTTTCATCTTTGAGGAAATCGTCCAACATTCGCTTCCGTAAAGAAGGACAGATATCACGTAACAGCTCAGTATTCTTTTCTTTATCTGTCTATATTTCTAAGATGAGGCATTATGTACATTATTTACATTATTCGGACTATTGTCCTCATCTTTGTCGCCATATTTATTACAACGTTTCGGCCATTGTACGCTCCGGCCTTCTTCAGGTGGTTGGAATGTCGAACTGAACGCTTTATTTCGCTCACTGGGGTAGACTGTTCTAGTTCCACGAGATAGAGCGTGTGTAAATATAAAAGTGAACATAGAAGTCAACACTTAGAGGCGACAGTGTGTTTCATGCTAGATTCATTGCATCTAGCATGAAACAAACTGTCGCCTCTAAGTGTTGACTTCTATCTTCACTTTTATATATATATATATATATATATATATATATATATATATATATATATATATATATATATATATATATATATATTAATATACTTTCTGTTAAGACGTTATATTTATGGATACAAATTATTTCAGTAAATGCTCTGTTTTAACTAAACAGAATCAGTTACATGTACCAGCCTGAATCTTCGAGAAACTTCGTAGAAAATATGCGTTCTCCAACAGGAATCGAACCGGTATCCTGTAATGAAAACGTAAAAACGCCTGATGTGCTGTTAATCATAAACAGTAATTTGGTCTTTGGTAAGCGGAAAGTTCTATCTGGCTGAATGGTTAATAGCACGTCAGGCCAAATAACGGTTTCCAGATGGGATAGAGGTTCAATTCCTGTCGGAGAACGCATATTTTCTACGAAGTTTCTCAAAAATTCAGGTCGATAAAACTAGTGTTTATTTAATTTTAATGTTTAAGCATTTTCTTAAATAAGTTGTATCCATAAAAATAACATATCGACAAAAAATATATTAAAATATTTGTCGGATTTAATGTTTTATATTTTTATTTATTTATTTATACATATATATATATATATGTGTGTGTGTGTGTGTGTGTGTGGCGGAATACGCGTGTATAAACGATGAATTAAGTTAATCTTCAAACAGCATCTACTAATGTTAATAATTTTTATTTGAGTATTATTTTTCTTTCAGTTTCAGGTGGTTGGAGTGTCGAACTGAACCCTTTATTTCGCTCACTGAGGTAGACTGTTCTAGTTCCACGTGCCATGTTTAATGGATGTCAGTTATCAGTTATCGCCTGTTAATTTCCCTCTGAAAGTTCTCCACTGCCTTAACCGGTTATTGAACTAACGCTTTTATCCTCTGTGCTATGCCCTCAAGGACACATGGCACAGTGGACATTCCTATAACCTGAAGAAGGCCGGAGCGTACAACGGCCGAAACTTTGTAATAAATATGGCGACAAAGATGAGGACAATAGTCCGAATAATGTAAATAAAGTCTTTTCTTTGGGAATGCATCCTTGGCCATCCCAATACATCTACGGATCTCATTGCCGCATTCACCGTCCTTTGTCAAATCGCTTCCCAGATATTTACTTTTCCTTATTAGAAGCGCCATCACCAGCCGCTTTAGGAAGTAGGACTTTTCTTCATTGTGGAAATCTAATAATATAGGTATTTGGACGTGATGTTAACAAAATACGTACGTATCCTTTTCTTTTGTTTGTTTTATTTTTCCCAACAAGGTTTTTATTTCTTGTTTTATTTAGTGGAAGCAATATTTGATAAACTTTCAAATCGTCATGTATTTATTTCCGTTCGGTAACGTTTCTTTGAAAACATGTTTTAGATGGTATTCTTTAAATCTAAAGTGAATAGGGGATGTAATTTTATATGTTCTAGGAATATTTTTTAGCCATCATGAATATGAAAATAAACTACTTCCGGTAGCATGAACCTCCGATCGGGATGTGATGTTTGGAGGAATGTGAAGCCACCTCTTAATTACTGATTTTCCCAGGTCTCACCCCGACCAGGGGCGCTAACACTTGTTAGTGTCCCAGATATTGACAAGTAGTGAACCCTCAGACTTGGTTCAAAAAACAGAAAATATAAAAATACACTTTCATACTAAAAAATATGCCAGCAATTGATTAAAAAGAATAATTTACCTGCAACATATTTTTGTAAAAGAAAAAAAAATACCAGCAATATATTTTGTAAAAAGGAAAAGAAACTCAAGCTCTCAGGAAAATTAAACTCCAGCCACAAATCACACATTGGGGTGATGTTAAACAAACAAACAAATAATTTGATAGATGTGAATTTATTCTAAGCAAATCAATACATAAAGATTGTAAAAGTAAAATTGTCCAATTGTTAGATTAAGTTTTGAAGCGTTGTATCTTAGAAATAATTAAAGATATTTTACTGGAATTCTCCGATTTTTTAATAACACTATTGGACTTTACTTTAAACAATAAGAATGCATTTAGCTCTAAGTTTAAATGATGACCCCCTCTTCCTGTTGTGACCCCCTGATACAGTTATCCACTCTACTGTTCCCTCATTTTAAAACATTCACCCTTCCCTCGAAGGTTTTTGCATAGAATTTAAATATGGAAGCCAGAGTATGAATGTTGGTACCATTACCTGAATGATTTTTTTCTCTCAGCATTGCTCAGTTGGGAAGCCATAGTTGGTTTGACTCAAGATTATCTTAACTTGTTTTCATTCTAGCTGAATAACTCAAAGGATTTTTCAGTGATTCTTACGACAAATGGTGTCAAGATGGCTAATCCCTGAAAACCTGGGAAAAAGAAACTCAATTAGTTTAGTGTTTTTTTTTTTTAGATATTAAAACTTTTGTGGGATGGATAATTATCACATGCTGTTATACAATTTGGACAATTTTGTTGTTATATCTATTATTACTTATTATAGATCTTCTCTTCTGTTTAAATACAAAACTGTTAATCGAAACAGATTTGTAATATTAAATGAAATGTTTTGAATTTAAACTTGATTGATACAAATTCAAATAGTTGCGTTTCTACGCTGACTACTTGGGTGCGTTTAATCACGGTCCGGTTTAAAACAAACTTGGGAGAAAGAAAGAAAAAATATTGCAATGGAATACCTAAATTGCAGCACCACTATAGTGAATTACTGTTAAATAAGAAGTACCATCACATACTAATAACTACTATGCACATCTAGTACAGTTAATTAACTAACTGACTGAATTGACTGATGAACCACGGAAACGAGTTGCTTTTAAATGTTTTAGTTGTCCCTCTTTCACTCGAGAAAATTCTAGAATTCTATGATATTTTAGCTTAATTTACTAATATTAAAGTAGGTTAAAAGTGACAAAATTAAAAATATTTGTAGGGTGTTACATATAAACGTACACATAATACGATAACAATAGCTACAAATACTTAGATGAAAACCTAGTTTCATAATGTGTGACTGCAAAAAACTTAAGAAACAAAGCTTTTTATGAAGAGGATAAAAAGAGGAGGGGTGTGAAGCAATATCTGGACCTGTTCGTGAAAAACTGAGTAAAAATCCGTGCTCAGAAACCCGAATTATGCAGAAATGTCACATCTAATTCAATAGACAAAAAAAATGAAATTTGTTCCCTGAGGTTAGAGGAATATTGTGGGTAAGCCAAAACATACCGACTAAATACCCGAATTTATTTCTTGTGTTATTCTTGCCTTATCCGGTTTTGCATTGCAATGAAGAGCATTTTTTGTTGTTGAGGATCGCAGAAGCGATTTTTATCAAACGATTAAAGACACGTTACAGCTGCTGGACATATAAATATGCATTTTTATCTTTTCCTGTGTTTAAAGGAATCTAAATTTAATAATATCTTGATGACACCCATCACACGCACAATATTTACTTTCATCCATGGAGCTCAGATTTTGGGGTCGGTTGTGGAGATTTACCCTTGTCAATCTATACTATGTATCACGTCTCCTAGCGAATGTTGTGAAATAACCTTTTTATGAATACGACGAAAGATGAAGGTTGTTGAGTAAAATTAATTAACTGTATAGATATGCTTGATAGTATCAGCTTCCAAGTGTCCCTTAAAAAATATGTTTTTTAAAAGAAATATATTTTCTTTTTTTTTATTCGTCTTCACGGATGTTACAGGCATTAAAAATGGCCTCCCACATGTGCATCCTCTCAAAATAAGGTTTGAAGTAATTAAAATATGTCGTATTAAAAAATAGTAATTAATGCTTTAGAAATTGCTTTGTATACGTTTCGGATACGAAACTAAGGAGACGCGCCATTTTGTGAAAATCTGAATGGTTGTGTGTGCTTCAAAAAGCAAATAGAACCTTTTTTGATGGGAAGCACTTTGTAGCCAAACGGTTAAATTATACCGGGGGAAGTAAGTTCGAATCCTAACGGAAGTTATATGATTTCTTTAATAATTTTTTTTTCTCTAGTGTGCAGACGCGTAGACGAAATAATTAAAAAAAATCTTTAAAATAAAACGCTGCGTCTACTCATACGAGTATCCGCTAAAAACGAACGATAAAACAAGACGTATTGTGAATTTGCTATACATTTATTTACTCGGCGATATGTACCATTTATACGTGTGGAATTTGTATAAATATCTGCAATGCATTGGCGAAGAAACAGTCTGATAGATTTTATAAACGAAAGATCGATTTGGGAAGAAAAAAATGTTGCGATGTTTTAGTCTTGCCAGCGTGGATTCTTTAGCAGATTGTAAAAGCATCATGTTGGAGTATATTTAAAAGAAAGTTTTTTTTTTTGTAGCTAAGTCGGGGGAAAAATCTCTTGAACAATGAGAGGAAGGTGGAGAAAAAGAAATCTTTTGAAAAAGTAGATGGCTTTGTCAAAACTGTTTACACGGAATTAATATCGAATTTAGAGCATGAATGATAAAAAAAAAAGAAATAAATATAGTGAAACGAATGAAAGAAAGAAAAAAAGAACGAGAACATAACAAGGAAACTATTCGCTTTTAAATTATCAGTTTCATGTTCGCCTTTGATCTTTTGTAATTAGAATAATTACTTGAGAACTGAGACAGGCCTCAAGATTGTTTTGAATGACTTCAGTCATGAACGGGAAACGTTGGATTTGCAAAAAAACATTCGGCGTATTGTAACGAACTCTAAATTCGTTCGCTTAAAGCGAATGTCCAAATTATCTTCATTACGAAGTCGCTCTATGGGGTTGCTGCACAGATGACAAAATATTGGGCATCTTCCTTTAATAGGTTTTATTTTAAAGTTTTTATTTTTATTTTTTTTTAAATTAGTTTTATTTCATTTTATCTGGAGGTTTTATTGTATTTCATTTATTCATTTTGATTAATTTTTTTTTTTTTTATCAAATTTCAAAAACTTGTAATTATGGCTGAATCTTTGAGATGAGAAATTACACGGGGGAAAAAAATTCAATTCTTTTATCTATTGAATTAGAATTGACTACCATGCAATTCGGGTGCGCTGAGCACGAATTTCTCTTCGGTTTTGCTCTATGAAAACGCAAGGAAACATAAAAATGCAATATTTATATGTCCTGACGCTGTAACATGTCCTCAATCTTTAGATTGAAAATCACTTCTGCGATCCTCACCAAGAAAAAAAACCTCTTCTTCATTGCAAATCAAGACTGGATACGGCAAGAATAATACAGCATTTTAAATTTGAGTATTTGGTTGGTTTGTTCAGACTTATCCACAATATTCCCCTAACCCCCAGGGAACAAATTTTTTTTTTTTTTTATTGAATTGAATTTATTATTATTCAGGTGTTCTTGGCGCGGATTTTTACCCCGTTTTCCTCTATCATGTCGTGATGTTGCCCCATATCACACATCTTTCGTCGTATTCATAAAAAGGTTATTTCACCACATTTGCTAGCGGACGCGATACATAGTATAGATTGACAAGGGTAAATCTCCACAAACGACCTCAAAATCTGAGCTTCATCGAAGAAAGTGCATATTGTGCGTGTGGTGGGGTCATCAAGGTATTTTTAAATTTAGATTCCATAAACACGAGGAAACATAAAAACGCATATTTATATGTCCAGCAGCTGTAACGTGTCCTCAGTTGTTTGGTTGAAAATCGCTTCTGCAATCCTCAACAAGAAAAATGATCTTCAGTGCGATGCAATGTTGGAAACGGCAAGAATAACACAAGAAACAAATTCGGGTATTTGGTCGGTCTGTTTCAGACAACCCACAATATTCATCTAACCTCACGGAACAATATCTGTCTATATTTCTGAGATGACGCATTATGTACACTAATTATATTATTCGAACTATCGTCCTCATCTTTGACGCCATATTTATTACAACGTTTCGGCCGTTGTACGCTCCGGCTTTCTTCAGGGGAAATTAACAGGTGATAACTGATAACTGACATTCATTAAAAGCATGAACATGGAACGAGAAACTAGAACAGTCTGCCCCGTTGAGCGAAATAAAGGGTTCAGTTCGATATTCCAACCACCTGAAGAAGGCCATATTTATTACAACGTTTCGGCCGTTGTACGCTCCGGCCTTCTTCAGGTGGTTGGAATGTCGAACTGAACCCTTTATTTCGCTCACTGGGGTAGACTGTTCTCGTTCCACATGCCATGTTTAATGGATGTCAGTTATCAGTTATCTCTTGTTAATTCCCCTCTCCATGTTCTCCTCTGCCTTCACCGGGTATTGAACTCACATTCTTTGGGTCCTGTCACTGTATCTAACCAACGCCTTTATCCACTGTGCCCTGTGTCCTCAAGGAATTTGCTTAAAATAAATAGAAAAAAAACTTGTCTATATTATTTAAGGTAACACCCATTAATAAATATATGGAACTATTACACTTTTACATCAACTAGCAAATGAGTTCGTAAAATTATTTTTTGTTATAGTAAAAACTCCATATTTGATTTGATTTTAAGATTGTCTATAGTTATTATGTAATATTACTGTTGTTTGGACTCCTTGTATTTATGTAACTTGAAAAAACGATTTAATACAATTTATTAGTCCTAATTCGCAAGCTGTAGAAAATAGTACATACATAGGCTGTTAACGAGGACCTGGACCTGGCAGAGCCGAACAGGGTTCAATCCTGGTTACTTTTGTTTCACATGTGGAAATTTTACACTTTTACATCAACGAGCAAATGACTTCGTAAAACAATTTTTTGCCACAGTAAAAACTCCTTATTTGTTTTTATTTTAAGGCATGTCTATAGTTATTATGTAATATTACTGTACTTTGAACTGTTTGTATTCATGTAACCTGAAAAAAAAGATTTAATAAATTTTTACTCCTAATTAGAATGCTCTAGAAATTAGAAAATACCTAGGATGTTGAGAAGTAACAGAACCTGGCAGAGCCAAACCGAGTTGGATTCGCATTCCAAATTCCTAGAATCCAGCGTCAGGTAGCATTGAATAAAATACGTGTTCCCCAGTTTTATCAATATTTTGTCTTTCGCTCTTCAAACCAGTATCTTGATGTTTGTTGTTGCGAAGAATTAGGATTGACATTCTGATTTTGGTTGTTAATATGTTTAGATTATTACAAGAATTGTGTACATGAGCTCCGTTTTAACTGTCTATATTTCTGAGGGGGTGGTATTATAATTATTTACATTGTTCGGACTATTGTCCTCATCTTTATTGCAATATTCACGACTTCTCGGCGGTTGTACGAACCGGCTTTCTTCAGAATCTGTCTATATTTCTGAGATGAGGTATTATAATTCTTTACATTGTTTGGACTATTGTACTCATCTGTATTGCCCTATTCACGACGTTTCGACGGTTGTACGCACTGGCCTTCTTCAGAATCTGTCTATATTTCTAAGATGAGGTATTTTAATTATTTACATTATTTACATTCTTCGGGCGGTTGTACTCGTCTTTATTGCCATATTCATAAGGTTTCGGCCGTTGTACGAAACCGGACTTCTTCAGGGTCTGTCTATATTTTTGAGATGAGGTATTTTAATTATTTACATTATTTACATTGTCCTCGTCTTTATTGCCATATTCACGACGTTTTGGCCGTTGTACGCAACGGCCTTCTTCAGAATATGTCTATATTTCTGAGATGAGGTATTTTAATTATTTACATTATTTATTTTGTTCGGGCAGTTGTCCGCGTCTTTATTGCCATATTCATTATGTTTCGACTGTTGTACGTACCGGACTTCTTCAGGATCTGTCTATATTTCTGAGATGAGGTATTTTATTTACATTGTTCGGACACAAATGGGTAAAACAGGCAACATGAAGTCCCACTTCAGAGCACAATTATTTCGGAGTTTTTAAAATTCAATTTGTCAGTGTGCTACCAGGGATGTAAAAGAGGATACATTTATAAAGTAGTTGTTAAGTTTGATGAAAATTGGTTGAAAGATCGAAGAAAAATAAGAATTTACGCGGATTTTCACGATATGGGTGGACTCAATTATGAAGTTACTGTTGTCTACAATTTTTTTTTAAGCTTATCACCCCAAGCAAGGCTGGAGGCCACTAGCACGCAAGTGGTTACAGAAGGTTTGGAGGAAGAGCAGATAGGAGTGGTAAAGGAGAGGATGTGGAGAAAGATAGTGGATCGCTCAAGGCAAGGGGGTTACTGAAGATTTGGAGCGAGAGCAGATGGGAATGAAAGGTGAAAGGATGTGGAGAAGGGAAGTGGATAGATCAAGGCAACTGGAGATGTCGATTGACGTTACACTTAAATAGTTGGAGATTGTATTTGTCAGGGAAACAGGAATAAGGAAGGGAGTTCCACAGGCGAGATGTGCGAGACATGAAGCTATTGAGTGAAGTTTGTACTAGATTGCTTGAAAATTGAAGTTTTAAATTTGTGTTGAAATCGATTCATGTTTAAATGGATTTTTTCGTTTTTTCGCGTTTTTTTTTTTTTAGTGCCGAATTATGTCCCAGCCTACAAACCCTTCCCCACAGATGCGAACCACTACACGCCCTGGCGCTATTTCCATGGAAATTGCTCAGACGAACTACACTCCTTAGTTCCACAAGTCTTAACCATCACAGCTACAACCCGCCTTTCTACGCACATTGTAGTCAACTACCCTCATTCACTTCCGCTTCCATTAGCGAGATGTGAATTCCACTCGAGGGGCTTCTTCCGCTAATCTGTAGCATCAAATCCATAGTCGGCTTTTTTCCCCCGATCACTATGATCTGAACCTGTTTAAGTCTGGCATTAACCCATATATGCGCAAAAGCTGTGTCGCTTAATCTGTAAGCCTCTACCTGGAGTGGCTCACGAGTCTTGTTCAGGATGTTATAAAGTTGAAGAAAAATCTTGAGCGAATGGAATCCCCTTCAGCATCAGAAGCCCATTGGCAAACGGGACTAAGGTTCAGCGCTTTTTTCTTGAAGTAAAACGAAATCTTATGTACACACCCAGCAAGTGAATTAAACAAGGGAGACAACCTGTCTCTGCTATTCCTACCCATTTCCAACGAAAGCAGAAAGATAATTTGAAGGCAGGAAGAAATCATGGCGACAGACCTGCGTCCGCGAAAGAGGCTTCATGTCAATTTGGCTGAATAACAATTTCGTATTGTTAACGAAGACAATTAATCTCAGCTTGATCGTTGTAAGATGCATCGTCCCCTCGGGCGGAGGGCCAAACTCTCTCGATAGTTTTCGACTTGTTTATGAAGGCAAGCCAACACATTTGCAATGATATGCGTCCACGCAGTCCAAGTGATTACGTCGCGGAAGGGTATAACGTGGAAATGACAATAGCCGAACTGAATTCTCGTCAAAAGGCACATGAGTGTTACTGTCTATTGTTACTTTTTGAAATTTTTTTTTCCTATTTTGGTTAGTACTGTACTGTTACGTAATATCATTCCTCCAGCTGTAGATTTTGGACAATCTCTTTACGGATCTTCCAAAAGGTGCTGAGAATATCATGGACCGAACATCTGACCAATCACGAAATTTTAGAGAAAATGCCAAAAAAAAAGGACACTTAATACGAGAAACAGACCGTCAGAATTCGAATACATTGCTGTTCAATAAAAGTGACTCACCTGATTTTTTTTACTGAATGTTCTCTTCTCCGATGAAACGAAAGTTGAGCTAAATTCAAAGGATAACCGATCTAAAATCCGAAGAAGAAGCTTTGAAAGCTCTTTGAATTTAGCAGTAAGTACTGTCAAGCATCCGTTCAGTATAATGTTCTGGAGATGCTTTTCTTTTCATGGAACTGGTTTCTTAAAACCTATTGAAAAGACCCTCAGGAGCGAGCAGTACAAGAGAATTTTAGAGTCTTGTCTGCTCCCTTCTGCTGAAAGGGTACAAATCGACCCCACCAAGCTCATTTTTATGCAGGATAATGCTCTCTGTCACAAATCAAAATTACTGAAGGAATACTTTGATGAGAAGCAGGTGAGTGTTATGACATGGCCGCCCCAATCTCCTGACCTCAACCCCATAGAAAACTTATGGAGCATTATAAAGTACAGGCTCTCGAGAAAGCAGTTAAGCAACAAAGAGGATTTGATTGTGAATTTCATATATATAGTATATTGGGGCAGCAGATCATTATTTAAATATAAATATAACAGACAATAAATGTATATTATGTCTAATTATTAGCTATATATATATATGTATATATATATATATGAAGAAATATAGTCTTAAAGTGTGCTATATTTATGAGATAAAGTGCTCAATATCAGAGATAGAGCGTGTGTAAATATAAAAGTGACCATAGAAGTCAACACTTAGAGGCGACAGTCTGTTTCATGCTAGATGCAATCATCAGTGGCCCGATGATTGCATCTAGCATGAAACAGACTGTCGCCTCTAAGTGTTAACTTCTATCTTTATATGTATATATATATAGAGAGAGAGAGGGGGGAGAGAAAGTCAGAAACAGAGACAGATAATGATTGTAAGATAGATATATAGATAGATATCAGTATCTATCGCTCTCGCTCTCTCTCTCTCTCTCTATATATATATATATATATATATATGTATATATATATATATATATATATATATATGTATATGTATTGAGAGAGAGAGAGAGAACGCGAGAGATAGAAATATTATGACAGATATGAGTAGCTATATCTCTCTCACACTCGCTCTCTCTATATATAGAGAGGGAGATAGATAATGATTATAAGATAGATATTTAGATAGATATCAGTATCTATCGCTCTCTCTCTCTCTCTCTCTCTTTCTATCTCTCTCTCTCTCTCACACACACACGCACGCACGCACACACACACAATAGATAGCTATGAAGACAATGGAATAGATAGATATATAGATGTGAGCTGACTGGAATAGATAGATAGACAGATATATATTTTTGATCCTTGGTTGTCAAGCAATTTCTCCATTTGTGCAGTCGTAGAAAACATGTAAAACTTAAAGGTCAAAGCAGAAAGGCATTTGTTTCGATTCCAGTCAGATAAATGGTTTGAACTTTTGCGCCATTAATTGTGTCTTGAGTAAAAGAAAGTGGTGGTGGTGGTGGTGGTGGTGGGGAAATAGAATTTAAAAAGTAAATAAGGTCACCGGTGAAAATGTGGCAACCAAAGGCCGTTTGTCAGCAATCGAATTCTAGATAATCCCTCTCCAACACGATTATCCGTAGTAGTTAAAATCTGCTGTGGTTTTGCTTTACAGATTTAGTATCTGCACCGCAACTTTGTGGGGTTACGGTTTTGTGCTTGTTTGGAGTTGTCTAAATCCTAGACTGATTACCAACCACGACTAGCGACAACTCGCTGTTCTGCGATTTCAACCCACTTCTTGGCACAACAATAGAACGGTGTATAAACAAGACCCTCTCTCGAAATTTAAACTCGGACAACCGATTCTACATACCTTACCGATAGGTACATTTTGCCTTCTTTTTTTTTTTTTTGCAGTATGGTTTGCGTTTTAAAAAGAAATTGTTCAACATTTTATATTCTTCGCCTTAAGTGCCCGGATTTTGAAATAGAAATCCTTTAGAATGGATAGAAAATAAATGAAAGAACTGTTTTTTTATTCATGCTTTTTCCAAGTCGGCAATATATTATTAAGGCGGAGAATATAAAATCTTAAACGATTCGTTTTTTAAAGTCATTTATTTTCTCTCTCATTTTTAGTCTCGAACCACGCCATCGTGGGAAAAATAATACAAAATTTAATTATTTCAAACACATACAAATATATACACAACATATATTTAGTTTTCGATCTGATGAAGCCATATAGGCGAAATGCATTATCAGATATTATTTTCGAAACATAGTTTCATGAACATTTTTTAAATCACACACACACACACACATATATATATAAATATATATATATATATACATATATACAACGCAGACTGTGATGTAACATGTTAGCACACACACATAATATATATATATATATATATATATATATATATATATATATAAAGAAATATAGTCTTAAAGTGTTCTATATTTATGGGATAAAGTGCTCAATATCAGAGATAGAGCGTGTGTAAATATAAAAGTGAACATAGAAGTCAACACTTAGAGGTGACATGCTAGATGCAATCGTAAGGCCGCGAGTGCTGTTATTTTTCTCGGCTATTTATATATAAGGGTCAGTGGTGCATTGTGGGTTATATATATATATATATATATATATATATACAAAAAAGAGAAATTACTATCAGATTAAAAATACACAGTTCTATATCATTTACTTTTTTAATATGTGCTCGATATATATATATATATATATATATATATATATATATATATACAAATAAAGAAAAAGAACTGTCAGATTAAGTTCTATAGCATTTACTTTTGAAAAAGTGGTCAATACAACATAAAGCATAATACTATTATTATTATTTAAAATATATTTTACATCGAAACACGGAAATTTCTGTCTCAGAGCATTACATTGTTCCATTATCAAGCGATGTTTAGTAACTTTTGATGGAAATGATTTAGATTTGAAAACAGAATGGTAGTTTATTGAAGAGTTAAGACGGAGTGGGGAACAAGATTTCAAATATTTTATGCGTGTATATATATACTTATTTTTACCAATATATTGGGAGGAAAAATTTTGTCGATTTATTTTATAAATGCCTGCTTCAGAAACATTATTGCTATCCAGAACAAGCTATCCCAATGTAAATAATCTTAAAATAGTCACAAATACTTCCCAAACCATTATGGATATACTCAAATCCTCAAACACTAATAACAATAATATTTCTGAAACAGGTAATTTTAATTTACACACACACACACACACACACATATATATATATATATATATATATATATATATATATATATATATATATATATATATATATATATATATAGGCAGCAATTTTTCATTAATGCATGTTTCATTAAATAATATAGACATATTGTCTATTTATTTTCAGTAAGTTGCTTTCATATTGTCTGATAAGCTTAATCACATTATCGTTGAAATACGAAAGGAAAACACCATATTGATACATGTTTAAATCCAATCTAAACTTTCGGCTTACATAAGCCATTATCAAAGATGACAATTTCAATAAATCAATTAACACACAGACGAAAGCACAATTGCTGCTTGAAAAATTTCAAACTAACGACAAATTCGTATATACGAGACGCGGAAGCGAAAATTGCGTCGCAGCTCGTGACGTCACACATGACGACGCGAGAGTGAAAAACGAGATGTATTAAGTATGGGAAGCCGTTGGTATAAACCAATGGCTTCTGCTATAAAATATAGGCATTTAAGAATATTTGTGAATATTTCGTAGTTTGGAAAATTTGATGATTTTTTAATTTAGTTTTTGTCGTATTCTATATTTTATATATGTATAGAAGAGGAGTGTGAAAAGCCCTGTTTTCATTGGCTGCGCTGACTGACATAAGTCAATAAGAACGGTCGAATCCGGCCTTGCTAGTTTACTGTTTTTCGCAATGTCACGGTGCGTAGCACGACGCTTTCATGGAAGCGGCATGACGCCTTGTATCAGGTCGGATTTGCTGTTGGAGCCGATATGATGCGAAACCCGAAATCGGCGATGAAGACAGTACATCGCTGAAGACCACCCTTGATGCATCTAAAATGTATGATTTAACGATATAGATATATATATACACGCACACACACACACACACACACACATATATATATATATATATATATATATATATATATATATATATATATTTAAAGACATTTTTATGTTTAACATTATTTTTATAGATACAAGTATTTAAGTAAATGCTCTGTTTATAATAAACTGTATTAAATAACATTTACCGGCCTGAATGTCCGAGAAATTTTCATAGAAAATATTCGTCCTCCGACAGGATTCGAACCTGTATCCTATACGGAACCGTCATATAGCCTGACGTGCCTTGACCGATTCGGCCACTGAGGATCTTTCGGTTGGCAAGGTCGAATTTACTGCTTATAAATTTCAATCTTCCATGAATCTCTCACGTACATTCACAACTGCTCATGGCGTATCAAATGTAAACAAATGACGTCACACATTATGAAATGGACAAAGTCCGACAATCATTTAAAGACATATATATATATATATATATATATATATATATATATATATATATATATATATAATGTATATTTTGGAGCAACCTTTCTTTCAAATAAATTGAATATGACAGACAAGGAAATTTTGATTAAATTTTTTTTATTTAGGTTTTGTCGTATTCTGAATTTTTTTTACCCCGTTTAGGGCGGGAAAAGTGGTATAAACTTTGTCCGTAGTGTCTATTATCCCAGGCGCTTTCGGCCGAAGCTTTAACCTTTTTTAGGAGGTTTGTTGTTAATATATTTTTTTCTCGTCTGTCTTTTCAAGATGCACTTTTGTGAATTATGAATAAGTTGACAGCAAATAGGATTTACCGAGATTCCCCTATGCGCCATGTCTCGCGCCATTTTGAGTGAATGCCAATAAATACGAATGCGCAAAGCGAATTCGTCAAACGGAAACAGAGACAGAAGAGAGAAGAGAGGCAGAAGAGACGGAGAGGAGACCAGAGACGGGAGAGAGAGGCCCACGTGATTATCTGCCGACGAGAGCCTCCAACTTCAGCTTTGTGCCAAACTCTACCAAAGCAATAAACTAAACTTTACCAAGTTAACAATAATAATATCACTTCGGATTTAGACGCGGGTTGGGCTGATAATTGATTGCAGGCGAACTCTGATATAAGCTAAATATTGTACGAAGGACTGTTGTAAAAACATTATTTACTTTTGTTCAGTGTATTCGAGTGTTACGTTTTTTTTCTTGTACTTCATCGCCTTGACTGAACTTGCCTAACACGAAGATACCTGCGACGATTCGATATTGGCTGTCTTATGATCAACCCTAAATCAGAACGTGGGATAAGGTTAGCTCGGGAGTTAAGCGGTCACTTTAGCGACCAGCAGCGGTGTTGGAAGTCTTGGAAGATCAGGGATGGTGTTTACGATTACAGATTTATGAAGGATGAGCGCTTTATCAACGACAATTTTCCTTAGACTGTGTGTAGCAAAATGCATTTTTATGACACGTCAGATAAGTGAGGCGTCTGCTTATGGAGGTAGTGATATGACCAATATAGCAAATTGACTTATGACAACAAAAAAAAAAGAAAAAACAGTCTTGTACCGGGCAGTTAAATTGACAAACTATATTAGTCATCGGTAATTTAGATTTTATAAGGTTATTTTCATTACTGACAATGACGTTGGCGGTTTTACATTTTCTGTAATATATTATAAGCTTTCCCTATTTGCCGGGATTTACGGCTGAAATATCCTGTTTAATAATTCGTCGTATGGTGAATTCGTCCGGATTTTTATTATTGTGAATCAATTGACAGTAAAATATAATGATGATTTCTTGTACTGTATTCTTAGTACCGGTCTCATATATTTTTAAGGAATAATTGTATTTGTTTATCGATGTTTCAATTAGGAAAATCATTGTTAACTGATGTTTATTTGAGTTCGCTGAGAATTATTCTCTGGGGAGAAGAATTTAGCTATACACTCTTTATGAATTTTTTATCACTGTTTTTCATGTCTTTCAGCGAACTGGATATCATCAAAGAGAATATATATATATATATATATATATATATATATATATATATATGTGTGTGTATAACACTAATAAACTGTAGCAGCTATAGTCGTCCGGTAAAACCTAAGGTGTTTTCGCTTGTGAATGAACAAACTAATACCCCCCTAAAAAAGGTTTAAATGTGAAAGAACTAAGAACATATAATTCCGGCGAAAATAATCGTCTCGAATCTAAGTTCAGAGTCCAAAGAAAAAAAATATATCATGCAGTATTACATTAGAACATGCACATACCCACAACAAAACTGTAGATCTTGTTTCAACGTTAAAAATCTTTTTTAACGTTTCATCAGGTGGGGAATCATGATGCGACCCTGATGAAACGGTAAGAAAGATTTTTAACATTGAAACAAGATGCATAGTTTTGTAGTGGGTATGTGTACGTTCTAATGTAACACAGCATAATAAATAAATATTTACGGCTCTACTTTTGTATTGAACTCTGTTTTAAATTAAAATATTTAAATATACAATTAAAATATATATCTGTAAAACGACAATATAATAAGTTTTCATTTGTCTTTATTCATATATATATATATATATATATGTATATATATGTGTGTGTGTGTGTGTGTGTGTGTGTGTATGTATGTATATGCCTGACTGAATAAATTAGAAACATTATGTCTGCTTAATTTTATCATATTCCTTTCATATTTACGAATACTGTTGAAATGTTGAGTGATTCCACGTGAGTATATGGTAATAACGAACAAACACAGTCGTAGGGAAAAATACTGGTATATTCAGAGAGGTATTTACATCAGAGAGATTAGTAGTAGAACGAACGTAGGTTAGTAGTAACAATAAGTAATAGTAATAAAGTCTAACGGTATCTTACGGTCGAGAAAGGGAAGTGTAACTGATCGCTACAGAAGTCTCACTCTGCACTGCACTACACTGCTCACAGTCTCTAAAACTACTGTTCTATTTATAATAATAGGATCAGTCTATTGTGGTTGTGAAGGTTTCTATATATTACAATTGAATAAGGCAAGAAATGCACTGTAACAGTGAGAATCGTTTATATTGCATTTCTTGCCTTATTTAATTTTACTATACTCAAAAGTATTCGTGAGTCTGAAAGGATTATGTTAAAAATAATCAAACATAATGTTGGTAATTAATTCAATCACACTTACATAAAAGACAACTTGCTGCCTAAACACACACACACACACACACACACACACACACACACACACATATATATATATATATATATATATATATATATATATGTTGGAGTTTTTGGGTACTTTAACTACTAGTGAGCCAACCAAAATGAGCTGACTCATTTTATAGTTCACCAATAGAAGCGTTAACCAATCAGAAGGCTCAAAATATTCACGTGTATAAAGGCGGCCATGTTTTGTTTTTTCCGAATATTCACTGCCAACCTCTGATATCGAAGACTGAAGACTACGGGGAACGGGTACTTTTCTTGCTTGTTTTTTTTTTTCAGTCGAGTTTATATCCGTAGACAGAACCTAGACCGAGACGCCCTCTGCCCGAAGACAGAAGTTTTGTCAGTTGAAAGGCAGAAAACGAACTTCTTGACTTGAGACTGCTATGTATTTTCCAAACCAACCCACAAGGTACGATGTGGTACAAGGCAGGATTTGATACAACGTCGGTTTTTACGTGGGGCGATTCCGAGCCTATAGGCTTTGGCAAGACTTCATCTTAGACCCCGCATTCACGGAGTCGGGTTTATGTTGCTCTCCATAGCCTCGTCTGGGTTCCTCTCTGCCTTCGGGCAGAGAGTTCGACTAGTCAGTCGTGAGTCACACAGCGAACTTCCTGGGTCGAAACGGCTAGATATTTACCAAACCTCCCCACAAGGGATGATGTATCACAAGGCCGGTTTATATAGACTTTGTAATAACGAGGGCGGGTTTGTCTACATCCCCAGGTGAGACTCTACCTTTCGGCATATCCTCGTCTAGGTTCCTCTTTGCCTTCGGACAGAGAGTTCGACAAGCCGGTCGCGAGTCTGGCAGCAAATTGCCTTGGTCGAAACTTCTATCAGTGTTACCTCTGACCTGGAGCTCTTTATTGTAACAGACTCCTTCATATAGTCACCGAGGGTGTACTGTTGGCTTCGCAAAATCCCCACTTTTGTTATTAATAATTTTATAAAGATTTTGTTTTTTATTAGTGCTAGTATCTCCACCTCCTCTTTCTGGAGAGTTCACTAATATACGTGACTTTGTAGCGTTTCCATCTCGGATACACTTCCATTCCTTCAGAATGGTTTCTTTTTAGTGAACTTGTTCTCATAGGTTTCACGACTTGTTGTTGTGCAGGCACATCGAATGTCGTCTAGCATTTCCATCAATTTTTCCAATATTACAGGACTTTCATCACTGTATCTTTTTCAGCTGATTATGGTGCCTATTATGTTGGAATTTTTCCCTTTCACCATGTAAATCAGTTTCCCTTCCTGGTGTAAAACAAATTCTTGCTGATATTGTGCCATTTTCCCACGCGTCTTTGCCGTTCTTATATGTTCTAAAGAACACATTATCGCCGATCTTGAAAACTTTTGGTCTCGCTTTTGTTAACCGTTCGTGTTTTTCGACTTGGTAACAAATTGTCGAATATCGATTTTACTACTCTGGCAAACATTAATTCCGCCGGCGACATGCCTGATGATGTATTAGGGTTAGATGTTACCCGGTAAACTCTCAGAAAATTTTGAAGTGCTTCCTCATTTAATTTCTCAAGACTTGCTTTCTTGAACACTCTTTTGAAATTTCCCACAAGTCCTTCAGCTTCTCCATTCGACCTTGGGTGATACGGCTCGGTTGTAACAGCTTCAATGGATGATATCTTACAAAAATCTTGGAATTCTTTACCCATGAACTGCGTTCCGATATCAAATACTATGTATCTGGTATGTCATGTCTTTCAAACAATTCATGCGAGAAATTCACCGTTTACTGAAGATGTTGGATTTTTGCACATTTGCGGCCATTTTGTGACACTATGAATGGCCAAAAGATAATATTATTCATTGATAGGATCTGTAAAATCTGTATGTACTCTTGACCATGGCATCCCCGTCTTGGCCAACATTCTATCTTTGCGGTATGCCGTTTTGCTGATAGAGTACAACCGCTAGATGCTTTAATTATCCTTTCAGTATCTTGATCCATTTTGGTTCAATATATGAAACTTGTCATCATAGATTTCATTCTAGAAATACCAGGATGTTCGCAATGAAAGTCCTTTAATATTCGTTTCTGTAAAACACTCCGTATTACAACTCTTTGTTCGTACTACAACATCGCATTTTGAGTATGCGTTTATGTTTATATTTCGTTCTTTGTTTCAGTCGCTGCGATGACCGTGTTCTACATCCACCCGCATGTCCTAATTTTTTTAAACAGTTGGTACTCCATCGTAAAATCATAGTTTAACAGGATGGTACCCCAGCGCTGAAGTCTATTAGTTGTATGAGTAGTTATGCCTTTGTAGTCGTTAATTCAGAACATTCATTTGTAATCTGAATTTTTAACTGTGCTTTCTAGCTTTGAAATTGGAACTTCAAATTGGAACACCGATCATGTTCATTTTACACTACATTGTTAATTAAGTTCTGTAGTCTGTTTGCAACGTGAAATTTCTTCCATGAAAAAAATTTATAAAATTTGACATTTACCCTCCACCAGCATGTCCTAATTTTTTAAACGTTTGGTACTCCGTCGTAAAATCATAGTTTAACAGGATGGTTGCCCAGCGATGTAGTCTATTAGTTGTATGAGTATGTATGCCTTTCTTTGAACCATATATTGTTAATAAAGTTCTGTAGTCTGTTTGCAACGTGAAATTTCTTCCATTAAATAAATTTGTGAAATTTCTTCACAACGAATATAATTGCTAGAGTTTCTTTTTCTATCTGGCTGTAAATTTTCTCTGCTGGTAGAAGGGTTCTTGAAGCATGAACAAATAATTTAATCTTAACGCCGACGTATTTGTGTAAAATCACTTGTCCAATACCGTATTCGCTAGCATCTGACGCTACTACAATTTCTGCTTTTGGATCGTAGTGTGCTAATGATAAATCAGTCTTAAATCTTCTTTTATTTTGTCAAACGACTTTTAACATTTATCTTTACAATTCCACATTTTTTTTAATATGATCGTTAAATGCAGCCCGTAACTTATGCATATTATGTACATAAATTTGCTACTAATTAGCCAGTCCTAAAAAAGATTGTAATGTAGTCACATTTGATGGTGTATGCATATTTTTATAAATGCAATTGATACTGTTTACTCATGTGTGTGCACGTGTGTCATAAAAATATATTTTAATGCCAGTGATAGAGCTTTTTACCACCCAAGCTTATTATCTCTCTTTTGTCGAGATGAACTAACGTGGGTCATGGTACGGCCGCTTAGAGTCGTCACTCCATGCAGTGACGAAAGTGGCTAGTGAGTCAGTTTCCAGTAAAACCGGGC
Organism: Acanthosepion esculentum; assembly: GCA_964036315.1. Taxonomy (NCBI): domain Eukaryota; kingdom Metazoa; phylum Mollusca; class Cephalopoda; order Sepiida; family Sepiidae; genus Acanthosepion; species Acanthosepion esculentum. The sequence goes on along the minus strand of OZ038518.1, from coordinate 870,291 downwards.
AGTTGCTTGCAGCAGAGCCACAAGACCATGGGAATATATATTCAGCAGTTATAGAAAATATCTCCTGCTTTCAGTTCTCTGTTCGGGAAAAAAAACCATGATTCGCAGGTGTTTTTTTTCTTTCTTTCTTTTTGCGAAATACTGACATAGCAGATAAATCCGGTCCGCTCGAATCTGGAATGCGAAATATGGTTTCTCACGAAAGACAGAAATATCTCCGGTAGCTCGACAGCCCGTTGGGAATTATTACATGAAAGAGAGTATTTTAGTTATCCACTTTTCTGTTTGTTGTTGCATACAAATTATAGTTTGTGTCAATACATGTGTGTGCGCGTAGTTACATTTATGTGTGGATGCGGGAAGGTACATGCAGGTGGAGTGTGTGTGTGTGTGTGTGTGTGTGTGTGTGTGTGTGTGTGTGTGTGTGTGTGTGTGTGTGTGTGAGTGTGTGTGATTTTGTTTGAATATAGTATCAGGTAAACATTACAGATTGACCTGATAGTTAGAATAGCGAATTTCTTTTTAGAAAGTGCTAGTATAGGAGAGATTTGGGTTGGGTTCGCGTGTAGGTTTAGTTAAAGATTTAGTATCGCTATGTGATTAGTATTTAATATGTAAAACATGGGCTTGAACAATGCAATAAAAATACCAGCTCACCTCGTTATGGATTCCGGAAGTAGTAAATCTAAACCGGATGTAGTAAAAAGACACCACTATATAGTAGAAGAGAGTGAAGTCCGGCATTGCTAGTTATTATGATTACTGTTTTTTTGCAATGTCGCGGTGCGTAGCACGACGTTTTCAAGGAGGCGGCCTGACTCGTCTAGAATCAGGTCTGGGTTTGTTGTTATGATGCGAAACCCGAAATTGTCGATGAGAACAGTGCATCACTGAAGACCACCCTCGATACATCTAAAATGTATGATTTAACTCTGCATGGGATAAATGCAAATATGAATATGTAATTTTTACATATAACTTGGCGGCATAATCTCTCACTCAAAAAAACATGTTTGTCACTCCTTTGCGTTGACGAAGTAAGGTCTTATTACATCATGGAAATAATTCGTCCAATAATGGAGAAAAATATAAACAGGAAGAATAAACCTTTCTTCCAGAACTCACTCATTATGTGGTAACTTAGCCGGCAGTGATATTATTATCACTTCATTAGCCTAAAGATTGCGTTTATTCATGGAACAGATTTCACCGCAGGGTGTTGACCTCAGTGCCTCCTCATATATATATATGTATATATATATATATATATATATATATATATATATATATACATGAGGTGTGTGTCTGTGTGTGTCTGTGTGTCTATGTGTGTGTGTGTGTGTGTGTGTGTGTGTGTGTGTGTGTGTGTGTTTAAGATCGTTTTCTAATTCAAAGTAAATTTAAATTATATTTTCCTCCACGTTACTTCCGTGTTTAAATATTAGTTCCAAAATAAAATCTTATAATATATATATATATATATTGTATACGAGGTACAAAGCACTCAATATCAGTGATAGAGCTAGCATATTCAGTCGTATGGGCATTAGTTTGTAACCCTGGGTTTCACGCTTTTGCAATTATCAGACAAACTCCTTGTATTACGTTATATATTATGTAATGGAATATATATATATATATATATATATATATATATATTGAGCACTATTTTGTAAAAATAAAAATAAAAATATCTACAAAAACACCGGATTATATATCTTACTGTTCTTTCTTGATATATATATATATATATATATATATATATATATATATATATATATATATTAAAAGGAAGAGAGAAACCGCAAACGTTTTTGGTTGTAATGTCGACTTTTTTTCCATAATTATCCGTTATGGAAAATAAAGCATCATATATTTTTTTTAAATCTACATTACAACCCAGATCTTTTGCGGTTTCTCTCTTCCTTTTCATATATATATATATATATATATATATATATATATATATATATATATATATATATATATATACATTATTCGGAATATTGTCCTTATCTTTGTCGTCATATTTATTACAACGTTTCGGCCGTTGTACTCTCCTGTCTTCTTCAGGTGTTTGGAATGTCGAACTGAATCCTTTATTTCGCTCACTGGGGTAAACTGTTCTAGTTACACGTGCTACGTTTAATGTATGTCAATTATCAGTTATCTTCTGTTTATTCCCCCTCTCCAAGTTCTCCACTGCCTTAACCGGGTATGGAAATATGACGACAAAGACGAGGACAATAGTCCGAATAATGTAAATAGTGTACATAATTCCTCATCTCAGAAATATAGACATATATATATATATATGATAGAAATTATTAGGAGGATTTGATAATTATATTTAAGTCATTCATCGGGTCTGAAACCTCAACAGACGCAGATTCGTATTTTGATAAGATTGTGTAGCGGCAGTCGCGAGAATTTGCTTTCTCTTTTAATAAGTGTGACATTTATTAGATCAAATTGTGGTTGATTCATTTCAATGTATAAATAATGCATTTGATAAATTATTGTGTATAAGATCATTTTTGTGTTCACAGATATATTTTTTTTTAATAATTTCTGCAAGTTTCACGAATATACAGTGGGTTATGATAAGTTTTTAACTATCCTTGATTACAACAAAATTGGCTTGTGTCTTTTTGTTCAGACAATACCATGTTCGAATCAAGCTACTCTCATCCATCTATGAACGATAGTTGACTTATATCTTGCACTGAAAGATTCGCGAAAGTAAGGAAATTAGAGAATTTCAAAAAGGATAAATATTAGGATGGCATCAGTGTGGCAAGTCAAATAGAGAAATTGTTAGGTTTTTCCAGGTTAGTCATCAAACGGTTAATAATATTGTCAGGGAATTTAATGAAGAAAACCATTGTCGTGTGGAAAAACATTCAGAAAGACCAAGCATCTTGTATCAGCGAACAAAAAGGACGCTGAAGAGCGAAGTCATCAGAAATCGTCGTCAGAGAGTCAACAGCATGGAAATGTCGCCATAAGCCGTGAGAAAGACTCTGAAAGAGCTAGCCTATCAAAGAAGAGTTATAAGAAAGAATCCTTTGATTTCAGAGGTTAACAGGACAGGCGTATGGACTGGGTGAGAGAATACGAGAGCTAAGATTATTTAATTTTAGCAGCCTGTAATTTGGTCAGATGAAAGTAACTTCTGCCAATATTCGAATTTGAGATTTGGAGAAACCAGAATGAGACTTGGGCCACTGAGTGTCTGCAGGTGACCATGAAACATGGAGGAATTGGAGTAATGGTGCAGAGCGTTATCTAGTTTGTCGGGAAATCTGAGCTGATTCTTGTTGACGAGCGGTTGAATTTGAGAAAGGACTACACCCATTATTTGAAACCAATCAGATTGACAAGAATGTCTATCTTTTTCGAGCAAAGTAGCGAAGTCCTGGAAGGAATCGCAAGGAATCAAGTCACTGCGATGGGTAGCCCAAAATCCTGACATGAATCCAATAGAGCACGTTTGGGTGAAGCTTGACGTATAACATAGGGAGCGTGCAATCAAAAATCACGTCAGTGGCAGCCCTTGAAGAAACATTGCTAAAAGAGTGGAAAAAAAAAATAAGGATCAGACGATCGTTGATAACTTGATCAAATCCATGAAAAACCGAATAAAAGCATTGAAACTAGCAAATGGAGGACCTACTCTACACTAGTTCCAAATACTGATCATGTTGAGTTGGGAGTACGTAATCAAATTTTGAAATTGTAGTCTATTTCTCCTGGCTAAAAACTTTTCTTAGGCCACTGTATATACTAAGATATATATATATATATATATATATATATATATATATATATATATATATATATATATATATATATATATATATAAAAGTGAAGATAGAAGTCAACACTTAGAGGCGACAGTCTGTTTCATGCTAGTGCAATCGTTGACGATTGCACTAGCATGAAACAGACTGTCGCCTCTAAGTGTTGACTTCTATCTTCACTTTTATATTTACACACGCCCTATCTCTGATATTGAGCACTTTATCCCATAAATATAGCACACTTTAAGACTATATTTCTTTATATATATATATATATATAAATGTATTGTAAAGAGCATATATATAAATAGGCGTAGATAGGTTCAACTACCGCCCGGATCACACTCTTCCTCGCTCTTTTGAACAAGAGGATAGTTTTATTATTTGTTTCCTGTTTACGATGGGGTTTCCGGTTCTTTCTAAAAATTCTTTCTAAAAATCCTTTCATTACATTTCACTCCCAGTAGCTCCTTGCATCTTGTCGACATGGCTGCCTTGCTTAGAGCGAATTGATTATATATATATATATATATATATATATATATATATATATATATATATATATATATATATATATATATATATATATAACGGGTGTAATAGCAAAATAGTCCAAATTGTTAACAGAATGGGATAATTGATCATCCAACAAAATGTTTATTATCTAAAGAAATGCTAAATTAATTGAGTCACTTTTTTCGCAGGTTTTCAGAGAGGACGTTCAGCAATCTCTGCCATTTGTCGTAAGAATCGCTGAAAAACCCATTGAGATCTTCAGCCAGAAAGAGAACAGGTTAAAAGTGTTTTGTGTCAGCCCCACTGTCTACCCATCTGCCCAATGATGAAAGATAAAAAGAACATTTAAGCCTTCAGTAATCGTACCAACATTCATACAATGGCTTGCATCTTCAAAGTCGATTCAAGTACCACCAAGAGAACGGTTAATAAGTTCTAAAGAAGAGGGAACAGTAGAGCGGAAAACTGGATCGGGAGGTAACAACTGGAAGAGGGATTATCGTTTCAACTTAGAGCTAAAGAGATCAATTAGAAAAGATCCAACTCAACAACTAAGACGTCTGGCACGCAAGAGAGGAGTTTCAACTATGTCAGTCCAAACAGCAGTGAAAAAAGACTTGATAATGAAATTGTACGTGAAATGTGTACGGCAACTTCTTACTCCAGGACAGAAAGTTAGAAGGTTAGAGAGGGCGAACATCATCTTGAATAAGTTGTAAAATGATCCTGAAATTATATATATATATATATATATATATATCAGAACTTTATTCCAATCCTTCAAGAGCTTCCGATCCATAACTATGATTAATTAATGATGAATACGTCATTTCCGTTTGTGATTGATGTCATTATGATTCTTCTGTTAAGCTTGGAGAGTAATTATACATTCTTATTGCTCAAAGTAGAGTCTGATAGAGCTATAAAAACTTTGGAGAATTCCAGTAAGATATCTTTAATCATTTTTAAGATGCAACTTAAATCTTAAATCTAACAATTGGACCCTTTTGCTTTTACACGATTTGACAATCTTCTATTACAACCGATTTCTATCTCTCTCTCTCTCTATCTATATATATATATATATATATATATATATATATATATATATATATATATATACTGGAAAATAAATGTTCCTTGAAATTAGTTAACATGATATTTCAATGCAATACAGTTAAAATAAACTGCAAGTATTCAAATGTTGAAACTGAATTAACTTTCTTCGCGCTAATGTATATTTTGTTGAAATAAAATATATTTTTCTGATGACGTCTATTCATCGGCGAAACATCAAAATAGACGTTTTACAAATTGTTACATATATAATATGCTCACACTCATATGTGTGTGTGTGTGTGTGTGTGCGTGTGCGTGTGCGTGTATCAAGCACATGATTGTCGTTGCAGCGAAACATTTGGAACAGATATGAACTTTGATTGCAGCGGGGAAAATAACCTTTTGAAAAAGTTCGTGAAAATTTTTCATAATTGCTTTTGAAGTAGGCGAAAAATTCAACATATTTTGAAAAAAAATTTATTAATTTTAAAAAGCAAAACATGCAGCTCTGAAATGCTAATTGATTTTTGTCTAGACGTGTGTCAGTGTGTTGAGGTACTTTATGTACTGTGGTGCCTCCCAAACGTGTGCAAATTACAATCTACACAAAACACACACACACACACACGTATATATATATATATATATATATATATATATATGCATGCAATTTTTATGGCGCCTTAAGTCAGAAACTACCGAGAAAGTTACATTTATATTCAAGAGGCGAGTTTAGAAAAATTAATTAAACCGATTGCAAAGGACGGCAGAAAAAACAACTTTTGTTTAAAAATGATTTCACCCCATGCAAGTCAACAAAGCCACTAAGACGCAAGGGGAGTGCTGCGTGTGAAAGAATATAAGAAAAAGAAAAAAAAACATTATTAACGCGCGAGAACAGTAAAATAAATTAAAACGACTCAAAATAACGATTGACATTCCAATAAAATTTTGGAAAATATAACTTGACTTATAATGAATAATGAGATCTTAAGAGTCTTCTTTTTTGTATCCCATACCCCTTCAGATGATCATGGCTCTCCACAATTTCTTGTCCTTTGTAGCTTTTAATATATTTTGTCTTTTGGTTATTTCCCCTAAAACTTGACTCAAGCTTACTATGTATGTCATGCGTTGTTTTCCTCTGTCCAACTTGCCTTCAACCTGTCCTCATTATGCGCCCTAGAAACCTTAACTGTTGATACTTGATATTAAGAATGTTTCCTTTTTGTTTCATTATAAGTCCTCATAGATAATACCAGCAATACATTAAAAAAAAATATATTGCCAACTATAGACTTCTTGAAAAAAAATATTACCAGCAATAGATTTTTTTGAAGAAAAAAAACAGATTACCAGCAATATACTTTTTGGAAAAAATCTATTACCAGCAATAAAATATTTTGTTGGCATTAAATAATCCATTGAGGTTGATATGTCATAAAACAAACCAAAGCAAACCAAACTGTCTCAGGTAAATCAAAAATATTTGTCGAATCGTGTACATACCTAGGAAGCGAAATAAATTTTACCGAAAACGATTTGAAAATTCGCATAGGTAAATCCTGGAATGCCTTGAATAAAATGGATGTGATCTGGAAATCTGATCTACCAGACAACCTCAAGCGGAGATTCTTTCGCGCTAATAAAGACGCGGTTAGGATCTATAGATATCATTATTATTATTATTATTATTATTATTATTATTATTATTATTATTATTATTAAACCCTTAGACTTGAATAAAATGGATGTGATCTGGAAATCTGATCTACCAGACAACCTCAAGCGGAGATTCTTTCGCGCTAATAAAGAGGCGGTTAGGATATATGGATATCATTATATTATTATTATTATTATTATTATTATTAAACCCTTAGACTTGAATAAAATGGATGTGATCTGGAAATCTGATCTACCAGACAACCTCAAGCGGAGATTCTTTCGCGCTAATAAAGAGGCGGTTAGGATGTATAGATATCATTATATTATTATTATTAAACCCTTAGTCTTGAATAAAATGAATGTAATCTGGAAATCTGATCTACCAGACGACCTCATGCGGAGATTCTTTCGCGCCACTGTAGTGTCAGTTTTAATCTATTGTGCTAATCTTGTTTGAACCCGGTTTCTGAGATCTATACTTAACATCTCTTGCAGACAACTTATGCGCTTTGCATTACACTGCTAGCAAGTAAAAACAAGAACTTGTGAGTAATCTACAGATCTGGAAACCTAGCCATGGAGTAGGACGGGTTGGTTACCCAGCATCCAACTATATTGACCAAAATATAAGGACAGAGGATGCCACTGTAATAGCCCTCCGTCCTCGATGCGGGACCATGATGGATGACATGATGAATGCCGGTGCTAGCTCGATCGAATAAATACAAGTAAATATGCTGGCATATAGGTTAACTATATGCATCGATATTGACATCACCACAAATGAAATCTCGAAATAATCTGCCCTGATGACTCTTTCGCTGGTCGCTTCAAGGTCTTCAGTCTAGTTCGGGAAACCTGTCACCAGCCAGGAACAACAGCAGACCTGAAGACAACATAACAAGTCTGCTGGGATTTTTTTCACTGACTTCCACTCTCTTCCACTTCCAGTTTAACACTCATTAGCAAGCATTGGCACACCGATTGCTGTAAGTCAAGCAAGATAGAGTTGGGTCAGTACCGAGATGGGTAAGCGGTTGGAAATACCAAGGGCTGTAAGTTTGACGTGCTGGTGATGTAATGTATCTATCTATTTAAATTTACTACTTATCTATCTATCTATTTATCTATCTATCTATCTAAATTTAATCCTTATCTATCTATCTATCTATCTAAATTTAATCCTTATCTATCTATCTATCTAAATTTAATTCTTATCTATCTATCTATCTATCTATCTATCTATCTATCTAAATTTAATCCTTATCTATCTATCTATCTATCTATCTAAATTTAATCCTTATATATCTATCTATCTAAATTTAATCCTTATCTATCTATCTATTTATCTATCTATCTAAATTTAATCCTTATCTATCTATCTATCTAAATTTAATCCTTATCTATCTCTCTATCTCTCTATCTATCTATCTATCTATTTAAATTTAATCCTTATCTATCTATCTATCTATTTATCTATCTATCTATCTAAATTTACTCCCTATCTATCTATCTATCTATCTATCTATCTATCTATCTATCTATCTATCTATCTATCTATCTATCTAAATTTACTCCCTATCTATCTATCTATCTATCTATCTATCTATCTATCTATCTAGTTCATATCTCACCGGTTGCCGTACAATCACAGAATGCTTTTGAAAGTTATGAATCCACGTCTTCCCCACCCTCACTGTTAACCATTAATTTGTAATACTTGCATAATTAAACCATTACTATTTTTTTTAAAAATTCTTTCAATCTAAAAATATTTTCTGGCTTTGAATGACTTGCAAAGCGTTGATAAGCCGTAGAAAACGAATCAATCAATGAAATACGGATTAGCTACAAGGGCATGTCTTTTAGATTTATATTCTTTGACATATAAATGTATAGAAACTTCTGTGGCCACAAAGTGAGGAGTCAGTTTATATATTGATTTTTATATAGAATTGGTCCCCCATTTTATACCCACATTATAATTTCTTGTTTGTTGATAAGCCGTAGAAAACGAATCAATCAATGAAATACGGATTAGCTACAAGGGCAAGTCTTTTAGATTTATTTATATTCTCTGACATATAAATCTACAGAAACTGATATGGCCAGAAAGTGAGGGGTCAGTTTATATATTGATTTTATATAGAATTGGTCCCCCATTTTATATCCACATTATAATTTCTTGTTTGTTTGCAAGCCGTAGAAAACGAATCAATCAACCTATGAAATTCTGATTAGCTACACAAATGTGGCGAACTACCGTGGCCAAAATGTGAGGGATCAGTCTATATATTGACTCTCATATAGAATTTATCCCACATTTTATATATTCGTTATAGTTTCTTGCTTCTTTATTAAATTCTGGGTTGATTGTTGATTAAATTCCCCCTCTTCTCCCACAAGCTATGGATTGTAAGACAAAAACATTCTTACACTATTAAAATATTTTCTGGCTTTAAATAACATATAAAGGGTTGATAAACCGTAATAATTTTTTTGCGATTCGATTTCTGTTTTGTTTTGATAAATCTTCTTCCTGACCTTTTTAATATTTTTCTTACATTTCCATCGTCGTCAACGTCATTTTACTTTTCAATACAAGGCTGAAGTGCCACTCAAGGTAGAGGGTTAGGGATTAATTAGAAATATTTAGTAACATAAATTCTTGCTAATAGAATATGGAAATAATGAAGATGATTCGAATCTGAGTCGGTTTGCAGGACAGAACTGAGAGAAGTCAGGAATGCAGCGCATCGGAACATTTGCCATGGAAGCTGGGAAAGATCCGTGACAGGGACGCGACGTTGAGTCTCTGACAAATGGGTTGTAGGGTAGAAAAATAGTTCATCACCCACAAGACCGCGTAGACACTTTTGAACACAAGACTCCGAAGTGAGGTTTGGGCAGCAGCAGCTCAGTAATTCTTATTCTCCTCCCTCTTCTTCTACTTTTAATTGTTGTTGTTGTTTTTATTGCTGTTGTCGTTGGTGTTATTCTTTTTTCTTTCTCTTTCCCTTTCTTTTTTTCTTTTTTCTTTTTCTTTTTCTTTCGTTTTAAATTCTCTTTCTTTACAGAATGATTTTTAACGTCACATATCATTTTCATTTGTTTACGTCTTTACAAGCCTCGTCTTCTTCTGAATGTTTTTTCTTGTCATTCACATTATTGCTTTATTTAAAACTAGCATTCGGTTTTCATTCATTTTCGTCTTCATCCATTTTCTCCTTCATTCATTTTCATCCTAATCCATTTTCGTCTTCATTCATTTTCTCCTTCATTCATTTTCCTCTTCATCTATTTTCGCCTTCATTCATTTTCTCCTTCATTCATTTTCATCTTCACCCATTTTCTCCTTCATTCATTTTCATCTTCACCCATTTTCTCATTCATTCATTTTTTCCTTCATTCATTTTCTCCTTCATCCTTAGTTGGCCGCTTTCGCTCTTTTTTCCGCTTTATTTCAACTTTCTTAATATAATCATCATCAACACAGATGACATCATGATCATCATCAACTTCTTCTTCTTCTTCTTCTTCTTCTTCTTCTTCTTCTTCTTCTTCTTCTTCTTCTTCTTCTTCTTCTTCTTCTTCTTCAAAATATACTACTATTCCCCAATCATCATCATCATCATCATCATCATCATCATCTTCATCTTAACGCGTTCTTCATCTTTTTCATCAAAATATTTTAATTTTGCTGAATCATCATCATTATCATCATCATCATCATCATCATCATCGTCTTCTTTTACTTCTACTTCTTCTTTTTCTTAAAGCGTAATTCATCTTCTTTTTCATCAAAATATACTACTTCTCCTCAATCATCATCTTCATCATCATCATTTTCTTCTTCTTCTTCTTCTTCTTCTTCTTCTTCTTCTTCTTCTTCTTCTTCTTCTTCTTAACACGTTCTTCAACTTCTTTTTCATCAAAATATACTACTTTTTAATCATCATCATCATCATCACCATCAATATCTTATTATTATTATTATTATATTTCTTCTTCTTAACGCGTTCTTCATTTTTTTCTTCAAAATATTCTACTTCTCCTCAATCATCATCATCATCATCATCATCATCATCATCATCATCATCATCATCATCTACCTCTTCTTCTTCTTCTTCTTCTTAACGTGATCTTCATCTTCTTTTTCATCAAAATATTCTACTTCTCCTCAATCACCATCATCCTCCTCCTCATCATCATCATCATCTTCTTCTTTTTCTTCCTCTTCTTCTTCTTCTTAACGTGTTCTTCATCTCCTTTTTCATCCAAATATTCTTATTCACCTCAGTCATCATCATCATCATCATAATCATCTTCATTTTCCTCTCCTTATGTTGTTCTTCCTCATCATCAACATCATCATCATCATATTCTCCTACATCATTATCATCATCATCATATTCTTATTTTTATCAACACGTAATTCTTCGTCTACATCATCATCGCCATCTCACCAATATACTCCCCCTCCTATTCTTCTACTTAAGTCCTTCTTCTTCTGCTTCATCATCATCATCGTCGTCGTATTCTTCTACATCATCATCACCATCATCACGAATATCTTCCTTCTCTTCTTCTTTATTCGTTCTTCTTCTTCATCATCATCATCATCATTTATTTTCTCCTTCTTCTGAAGTCAATATCACCATCATCATCATCTTCGGCTTTTCTCCTTCTAAATCTTTCTTCTTCGTCATCATCATCATCATCATCATCATCATCTTATTCTCTCGTCTTCTTAAGTCGTTCTTCATCATTATCACCATCATCATATCTTTATTCTTCTTTATGCGTAATTTCTCGTCTACATCATCACCAATATCCTCCTCCACGTCGACTTCATCAACATCATCTTTTTCTTCTTCCTAAGTCGTTTTCCTTCATCATCATCATCTTTTTTCGTTTTCGTTTTCTTCTTCTACTTAAATCTTTCTTCACCATCCTTATCATCAACATCATTTTCTCATTCTACATCATCATCATCATCATCATCATCATCATCATCATCATCATCATCATCATCATCATCATTTTATTAACGTGTACTTCTTCATCTACACCATCATCACCATCATTACCAAAATTCTCCTCCTCCTCTTTTCTTCTTCTTAATTCTTTCTCCTACATCATCATCATCTTCTTCTTCTACATCATAATCATCATCATCATCTTCAACATCATCACCATCATTACCAATATTCTACTCCTCCTCTTCTTCTACTTCTTCTTAATTCGTTCTTCTACATCATCATCATCATCTTCTTCTTATTTTTCTTAACGCGTATTTCTTCATCTACATCATCATCACCATCATTACCAATATAGTCCTCCTCGTTTTCTTCTTCTTAATTCGTTCTTGTACATCATCATCATCATTATCTTCATCATATCTTATTCTTCTTAACGCGTACTTCTTCATCGACATAATCATCGCCAATATTCTCCTCCTCTTCCTCTTCTTAATCTCTTTCTTCTTCTCAAAGCGTTCTTCTTCTTCTTCTTCTTCTTCTTCTTGTTCTTCTTCTTCTTCTTCTTCTTCTTCTTCTTCTTCTTCTTCTTCTTCTTCATCATCATCATATTCATCTTCTTCTACATTGTCGTCCTCATCACCGCTGTCATCTTCCTCGTCCTCTTCTTCCTTTTATTCATCATCATCATCATCATCATCATCATCATCATCATCATCATCATCATCTTCTTCTTCTTCTTCTTCTTCTTCTTCTTCTTCTTCTTCTTCTTCTTCTTTTTCACTCTCACCTTTACCTGCTTTTGCAATTATCGAAGAGATTCCTGGTAATTTTTTCCACTATCTCATTTAATTGCAATTTTCGAATCGACTACATCAGTCACATCTGTTGAATTTTATGGAGATCAAATTACCTGCCTATTCCGAGGGGGAGTGCTAATCTTAATAACTACTGGGTTGGTACAAAACTTTGTTGCATTCTTCCATAGATGACCTATCTAAGTAGAGTAGAATCCTTCATATCCAGAATCCTTCAAATCCAGATTGCTTCATATACGGTATCCCGCATATCCGGACATGATTTTGAATGGCACATATGTGTCTGATTACATTTGTACACAAGCATTTTATACAGCAGAATCCCTCATACCCGGAATTCCTCATATCCCGATTGCCTCATATACGGAATCTTCAAGGGACACGGTACAAAGAAGTTTTGTGAATTCAATGTCTTATTTTTTTTCAGTGGCACTAGATAAACTTCTTCAAATGCAGGCCAGCTTCATTTTTTTTTCCCAGGACGTTTTTTTTTTCGTTTCACATTGTTGAAAAGGATCTACTTTTCATGGTTTGTGTTCATTCTTTTTCCTTTCATTTTTTTTTAAAAGGTTGTTTCTTTGGGTCATCACAAATAGAAATAGTCTTTCCCACTGAAACTGAAAATCACCCAAACATCAGACAAAGTCAAGTAACTAAATACAGTAGAATATTTCATATCCGGAATCCCTCATATCCAGAATCCCGCATATTCGGAATCCCGCATATCCGGACATGATTTTGATATTTGAACTATTTGGATGATATGCAACCGATTTGAAATTTCTGTTTTCCAGGAAATTTAATTTGGATAATTGTTTATGCTTATTTCACCCTAATGTCTTGTATTGGTTCAAAAGATGATGAGAATAAGAAGAAAGGATGACATCGAGACACATCTGCAACAAGATAGCGACGAGATGCATGACTCTGACGAAACCGGAACTGAAATTGGAAAAAGCTATTGAAAAGGTTGTCAATTTTATGGAAAGAAAGTGAGCATTCAGCTATGACGTTGCAATAACTCATACAGAGTTGCAAAGCATCTTTCGTTTAAAAAGAATCAAGAACAATAACAAAAAGAAATACGAAAAAAGTTGAGAATGACATTAGAAGTGAAAGAATCATGCAACAGCGATTAAAAAATCCTTGTGATATTATTTGTTTTGCATACGTGGCATCCTTAATTTAATGAGTTTTCATTAATATTACATAACTTATTTCATTTTTTTCTTAAAATCAATTCCGTTATATTTCACTCACCATTAGCTTATTTTGTTTACTATAAAACATTGAAAATAAATGTTAAACCTGATTACAGTTCTTTTATTTTAATCTAAATATAACCCCTCATATCCGGATTTTGGAACCAATTCCTCATGTCCGGAAGGCATTCTTAGTCCGGTTGTCAAGGATTCTGCTACACAGTCTTTGATATTCGCTCCGAAATTTTATTCCAAACTAATATCATTTCACTTACCATTATCTGTAATCATATCAGGAGCGAATTTAGCTGTTGCTCCAAACGCTGCAATAAAAGTAGTGGTTACAGTCGAAAGAATTTAAAGAATTTCGCGTGGGTGTATGGAGTATTTCCGGCCTCTTATAGAATTTGGCAGTCGTTACAAACAATTTCCTCTTTGTCTTGTGAGAAAAGGAAGAATTCTTTGAAAAAAAGAAGTCATTGAAAATCATTTTCCTTGACGCTCTTTATTTAGAACTTTGTTCTACTTAAGAAATATGAATGTCTTTCTCTCTCACTGTTTCTCACTCTCTCTCTCTCTCTCTCTCCCTCTCTCTCATTCTTAATCTCAGACAATCACACACACATAAACAAAATAAAATTACGGTCACATGTGCATGAAATGATCGCAGAAGTTAATGACTGCCCACCCTTTTCTCGAAAGCCAAACCTATAGGCGAAAATACAGAATTTCATTGATGCATTCACGCCTACAAAAGACTAAAGATTGCGTATACACATCTGCATGGGTAACGGACGAGGTAAGATTAAACGCATATATATATATATATATATATATATATATATATATAGATATATATATATATATATATATATATATATATATATATATATATATATATATATATATATATATAAGGTCATCAATGTTTGGCGGACTCATTACACTCTTTAACAAACTATACTATGGTATAACTTAGATGCTTAAATGATTCCTTCGTTCTAACTATTATATATAAAATTTTTTAATCACTAGCCAGATATATTTATCTATATTTCTGAGATCTGTACGCTCCGGCCTTCTTCAGGATCTGTCTATATTTCTCAGATGAGGTATTGTAATTATTTACATTATTTACTTAGTTCGGGCTGTTGTCCTCATCTTTAGTGCTATATTCACAATATTTCGGCCATTGTACGCTCCGGTCTTCTTCAGAATCTGTCTATATTTCTGAGATAAGGTATTGTAATTATTTACATTATTTACATTGTTCGGTCTGTTGTCCTCATCTTCATTATCATATTCAGGACGTCTCGACCCTTGTACGATCCGGCCTTCTACAGGATCTGTCTATATTTCTGAGATGAGGTATTGTAGTTATTTAAATTATTTACTTTGTTCAAAGTATTGACCTCATCTTTATTTCCATATTCACGACGTTTCAACCGCGTGGTTTTATTTTATACTAGCAGCATGGCCCGGCGTTGCCCGTGATTGATTCAAATATCGTACGACTCATACAGCAATCGCTATCACTTGACTTAAAATATTTTTGCCCTTCCTTGCCTTTAAAGGAGGGCCCTTTGCCGGGCTGATGTTGCTACATGCCTTACTTCTTGCCTATCTCACACTTCGAATTTTTTCTAAGCTCTATGCTAAACATTAAATCTGTTACGAAAAAAGAACTAAACACAATGAACACAAAACGATCAGCTTTAAAAAAGGACTCGTAACTGGAAAAAGCGAATGAAAAAAGAATGTTAACAACAAATACTTTTTCACACCAATCCAGTTCTGCGGAATCAGAATCAACGTTGAGTTTAAGCAAGCGAATGAACCAATTGGAGTAAAGTGCCATGCAGATTTAAATTGTTCCCACTTGTGACGAATGCAGCTATCGATTTTTTTGCATGCTAGGTGACATTCGTGTCAGTCAGCTGTTGGCCCTCACGCTGCCCAATAGAATCTTCCTGTCTATTCGTGGCAGCCAGCTATAGGCTCTCAATCTGGCCAGTAGAAAATGGCCGCAAACTACATGAAAACGGCCGTAGAAGCATGAAAAAATCGATTACTTCCACTATCGATGAGAGTTGGGAAATGCAAAGTCGGTCTTGGCCTTCCCGCCAACTTGGAGCATGTGCATGCAAATTTTGGTGTAAATCCGTCGAAAATTGCGGCCGTGCATTCGTTACACACACAAACACATCCTGCCTTTTATAGGTAGAGATTGGTTTTCCGAAGTTAAATGTCTGAATGTTGCAGATCTTGTCCGAACAGAACTAGCCCTACGATGACCAGATAATTTCAGGGGCAATTCTCTAGGTCCAGCGATATCACTACGGATGTTCGTCTGGCAGGATGTGAAGATTCAGAGAATCAGAACTATTTATTACAGTGAGCCGGTAAACATTGCTTCTGCTTTTAGATTTTAGATTTCGTGGCCGGACATTTGGTCGACAGACATCTAGCCGACCGACATTTGGCCGAGAGACATTTGACCGGTGGACATTTCACTGAAAAAATGCAAATAAAAATAATAACAAGCAAGTTAAAGTTAAAAGTTTTCTTATTTCAATATTTGTTTATAGAAATTAATATTTTTAAAATATTGAGTGTATTTGGGTAAAAAAAAGTAGCACCTAATTTTTAAATTCGTATTTAACAGTAAGGCAAAAGCTAGTTCATCCCTTTAAGATAATTAAAAGGGAATTTGAAGATCTTTCATATCGTAAAATCTTTTAATTTTTGTAGTAAAATGTGGTTTTTCTCAAAATACTTCTCACGTTACAGTAATATTTGAAGTAAAATATAATATATACAGAATAAATTAAAAAAAACTGTCAAAAAAAAACGAAAAATTATAAATTAATACTGTAAATAAATATAAATATATGTAGCCCATTACGATAAAGCGTGTGACACACATGTAAGTACGTCATTACATTTTCGGCTAAATGTCCATTAGGTTAAGTGCCCGTCGGCCAAATGTCCGATGGCCAAATGTCCGTCGGCCAAATGTCCGTCGGCCAAATGTCCGTCGGCCAAATAACCGTTGGCCAAATGTCCGAGTCCATTTTTCTATCTGTCTATATTTCTGATATGAGGTATTATGTACATTATTTATATTATTTGGACTATTGTTCTCATCTTTGTCGCCATATTTATTACAACGTTTCGGCCGTTGTACGCTCCGGCCTTCTTCAGACGGTTGGAATGTCGAAATGAACCCTTTATTTCACTCACCCGGGTAGACTGATGTAATTCCACGTGCCTTTATCCACTGTGGCATGTGTACTTCAGGACTCATGGCACAGTGGATAAAGTCGTTCGTTAGATCCAGTGACAGGACCCAAAGAGTGTGAGTTCCACACCCGGCTAAGAACTTTCAGAGGGAAATTAACAGGAGATAACTGGTAACTGACATCCATTAAACATGGCACGTGGAACTAGAACAGTCTACCCCAGTGAGCGAAATAAAGGGTTCAGTTCGACATTCCAACAACCTGAAACTGAAAGAAAAATAATACTCAAATAAAAATTATTAACATTAGTAGATCGTGTTTGAAGATTAACTTAATTCTTCGTTTATACACGCGTATTCTGCTACACACACACACACACACACACACACACACATATATATATATATATATATATATATATATATATATATATATTTATATATATCACATTAAATGTATTAAATCCGACAAATATCTTAATATATTTTTTGTTGATATGTTATTTTTATGGATACAACTTATTTGGGAAAATGCTCTGTTTTAATTAAGCACTAGTTTTATCGGCCTGAATTTTCGAGAAACTTCGTAGAAAAATGCGTTCCCCGACAGCAATGGAACCTGTATACCATCTGGAAACCGTTATTTGGCCTGACGTGCTATTAACCATTCAGCCAGATAGAACTTTCCGTTTACCAAAGACCAAATTACTGTTTATGGTTAACAGCACACCAGGCGTTTTTACGTTTTCCTTACAGGATACCGGTTCCATTCCTGTTGGAGAACGAATATTTTCTACTAAGTTTCTCGAAGATTCAGGCTGGTACATGTAACTGATTCTGTTTAGTTAAAACAGAGCATTTACTCAAATAATTTGTATCCATAAATATAACGTCTTAACAGAAAGTATATATATATATATATATATATATATATATATATATATATATATATATATATATATATATATATATAAAAGTGAACATAGAAGTCAACACTTAGAGGCGACAGTCTGTTTCATGCTGGATGCAATGAATCTAGCATGAAACAGACTGTCGCCTCTGAGTGTTGACTTCTATGTTCACTTTTATATTTACACACGCTCTATGTCTGATATTGAACACTTTATCCCATAAATATAGCACACTTTAAGACTATATTTATATATATATATATATATATATATATATATATATATATATATATATATATATATATATATGTGTGTGTGTGTGTCTGTGTGTGTGTGTATGTGTCTGTGTCTGTCTGTGTCTGTGTCTGTCTGTGTGTGTCTCTGTGTGTGTGTCTCTGTGTGTGTGTGTGTGTGTGTGTGTGTGTGAATATTCTGAGATAGAATGTAACTGTAGAAGAGTAAAAATGATTAAAAAGAAAGAAGAGGAAATTCTATACACATCCGACTCGTTTCGTCCTCCGATGGACTGAATCAAGACAGGAAAGTAAGAATTATTATGCCGTACGTATTTATACAAACACAGGCGAGGAAGTCATTGCTTTGTCAAGTCTTGTAATTTTGATAACGTACATAAACCTCCATCACGTGGGTGTGAGTCAGTCAAAGAATCTGAAGAATCTGAAGTGCAAAAAAAAAATGTCCTAATTCAAAGTCTGGTGAAAAGTAAAGTTAGTTGGTAATATATATATATATATATATATATATATATATATATATATATATATATATATATATATATTGTTCAGACGGAAAATCTTCGAGTTTACCAATTCTTTCCGAATGTCAGCTTTGCTAAAAGATTTGCTACTTCCCAACAACAAATATGTTGAAAACTCTAAAAAAAAAAACCAGTTTTCTATCACTTCAGCCTTTGGAGATGTACTCCATAAAACGTTCATCTGATACCATAACAATCTAAACAATGAGTAAGTTATGTGCTATGCGTGATACACGCTTAGGCGATCATGTATCTTTCAATACATAACTGACGAGGCAGATTTTTTTCCACGCACCAGATGCCAGTTATCAGATATCTCCTATTAATTTTACCTATGAAAGTTCTGCAGTGCCTTAATCGAGAAACACATGGCACAGCGGATAAAGGCGTTAGTTAAATCCAGTGACAGGACCCATAGAGTGTGTTAGTTCAATACCCGGTTAAGGCAGTGCGGAACTGAGGTAAGTAGATAGATCGATCTCTCACTCTCTCAGAATATATATAGAGAGATAATGATTTTCTTTTCTGCAGTAGACCAGTTGCCATCCAAGGCTTTAGAACCTCATGAAGAGAGAGTTGAATTTTCTAGGGCACATAATGAAAAAAGAGGGCGTGGAAAATCTGTTACTCACGGGAGATATTGAGGGCAAAGAGGGCAAAGGAAATCAACGCATAAAATACTTGACCATCTTGAGAGAATGGATAGCGAGAGAGGGTTTAGAAATAACGAAAAGAGAGAATTTACTTTAGCTGCAAGGGACAGGAAATTGTGCTGAGTCATCAATGCCTACGTCCTGACGATACACGACACATGAACAGAGAGGGAATTATGAGTTCAATCTCTGTCAAACGGTGTGTGTTTGGGGCCGATGGAAACCAAAAGCACGACGGCTTTCAACAACTATTGGATAATCGGGCTGAGGAGGGATTATCCAGAATTCAATTGCAGACAAACGGCATTTGGCTGCCACGTCTTCTCCGGTGACCTTATTTTATTTTTAAAATCTATTCTCCACCACCTCTCTTTTTTCTCAAGACACAATTAATGGTGAAAAAGTTCAAACCATTTATCTGACTGGAATCAAAACAAATGCCATTCTGCTTTGACCTTTAGTTTTTCAAGTTTTCTACGGCTACACAAATGGAGAAATTGCATGGCAACCAAGGAATATCTATCTATCTATCTATCTATCTATCTATCTATCAACATCTATCTATCTATCGATCGATCTATCTATGTCAGCCTGTTCATTATCTATCTATCTATCTCTTCCAGTCAGCTCACATCTAAATATCTATTTTTCCATATCTATCTGCATTCATTGTCTGTCTGTCTGTCTATCTATCTATATATCTATCGTATAATCATTATCTGCCTATCTCTCTCCATATATATATATTTAGAGAGAGAGAGGGAGAAAGATACTGATATCTATATATCTATCTCACAATCACTCTCTCTATATATATATAGAGTGAGAGAGATTGATAGATACTCATATATATATATATATATATATATATGTCTGTGTGTGTGGAATTATTATCTATCTACCTAAGTCTGTTAACATCTATCTATCTATCTGCATTCATTGTCTGTCTGTCTATCTATCTATCGTATAATCATTATCTGCCTATCTGTCTCCATATATATATAGAGAGAGAGAGAGTGAAAGATACTGATATCTATATATCTATCTTACAATCATTATCTGTCTCTCTTTCTCTCTCTCTCTCTATATATATATAGAGTGACAGAGATTGATAGATACTTATATATATGTCTGTGGAATTATTATCTATCTACCTCAGTCTGTTAATATCTATCTATCTATGTCTTCAATATCTATCTAATCTCATTATGTTAATATTTAAGACTTCAATAAGACTTCAATGTCTATCTCTTTAAGACATGGCTATCTATCTATCTATCTGTCTGTCTGTCTGCATTCTTTGTCTGTCTATATACCTATTTATCTTATCATTATCTATCTTATAATCATTATATGCCTATCTCTCAGTATATATACAGAGAGATCGTGAGAGAGAGAGAGAGCGATAACTATTGATAGCTATCTATATATCTATCTTATAATCATTGTGAGAGAGTGAAAGATCTATCTATCTATCTACTTACCTCAGTTCCGCACTGCTTTAACATAGTATTGAACTCACACTCTTTAGGTCCTGTCACTGGATTTAACTAACGCCTTTATCCGCTCTGCCACGTGTCCTCGGTTAAGGCAGTGCAGAACTTTCATAGGGAAATTAACAAGAAAATATCGTCCAAGATATTTATGAATTGTTTGTAGAGTTTTTCTAGTATTGTAGTTATTCAATAAAATTAATGAACTTTTCCTTGTCTGTCATATTCAAAGAAATATCTTCAAAAGAAAGGTTGCTGCCCAAACATATATATATATATATATATATATATTTCGGTCTGCAGCACATTTATTTCGTCTTTCAGTTTTGATTCAAAGGAAAAAAATACAGCCTGATGATGGAGACAGAGGTCTTTGAAAGTACTAGCTTAATTAAAAAATACACCATATCCATTTTATTCATTAGCAACTCATAATTCAGTGGATTATTAGTAGTATAATGCTTATAATTATGTTTACTAGCGTAGGGATTTCGCCAACAATTGCATTAATATTGCTAATTGATTCAAGGTATGATTAACTCTTTGTAATATATATATATATATATATATATATATATATATATATATATATATATATATATATATATATATATGAATTGTTTGTAGAGTTTTTCTAGTATTCTAGTTACTCAATAAAATTAATGAACTTTGCCTTGTCTCTCATATTCAAAGAAACATCTTCAAAAGAAAGGTTGCTCCCCAAATATATATATATATATATATATATATATATATATGTATATATATATATATATATAACTATGACCCTAAAGAGCCAGGTAAACCTACCTAGGTTTCACCTACACGGATGGTCAGGGTAATCTGGCCAGATTCCCCTGACAATCACGTGTAAGTCAAACCTAGGTAGGTTTGCCTGGCTCTTTAGGTTCATAGTTAGATTTGCTGTACTTAGTATATTGAGCACTTTACTTATTTGGACTCTGAACTTGGATTCTGAATGATTGTTTTCGCCTGAATTACTTGTTCTTAGTTCTTTCTTTTTTTATCCCTTATTTTTCCTTGGGTATTCATTCGTTAATTTACAAGCCAAAACACCTAAGGTTTTTCCAAACGAGTATAATTATTGATATATATATATATATATATATATATATATATATATATATATATATATATATATTTGTGTGTCTGTGTGTGTTGAACCCAGTTAAAAATTGTAGAACAATTCAATAAATTTAAATAATATCACCAAAATCTCAATTCTGCACAAACATTTTTGTGCGCAAAATAGGCTCCAGATTTGAATTTCTACATTAGCATCTATAAACCAATCTGAGACGTTCTTTCATACGCTCTTATGGATTTGAAATTTCAGATAACTAAATTTGTTGTTTGCTACACAATTTGAGCAATGACTCCAGAAAATGATAAACTATATTTCCTTTCTTAAAAATAGAGGTTTCAAAGTTGGCAATAATGTTTTTTTAAACAATAAACTTCGAATTTTAGTAAATCTAACTTTTTGCTTCCGTGATACATTTTTTTCTGTAAATAATCGTTGGTTTCAGTTAATTTCACTTTCAGTTTTTCCGTAAACTTTCGAACAGGGTTAGTTGTGATTGTGCGCAAATGATTATTCTCACCTTTCGTGTATTTCAGTAACATTGCACATAATTTATCAAGAAAATTCTTGCAATAAACTCGCGATTTTAAAGTAAAGCAAGAACCACGGGAAGATATACAAACTGTTTTATGTCAAGATAAATTTTAGTAGTGGTTATAACACAACTCTCGTTTAATGACTGGTGACATGCTGGCTACTGGAAAATTACACGCATTCATAAAACAATTTAAATACTTGATTCACTCGTTAAATAGGAAATTTTTGTTTCATTTTAACGCAAATGATTCTGATCTGATGGAAAAAAATGTGGGATTATGCTTTGCGAGCATCTTTGGAACTCGTTTCTTTCAGTTTGAAAGAAAAAAAATACGCAACAATAAAATTTATTTAAATTTCTGGAGCTGTGGTTGAATATTATTTCTTTCTTCGCTTTCCGCGCGCCTTTCCCCCGAGTCTCTCTGTACACACACACACACACACACACACACACACACACACACACACACACACACACACACACACACACACACATTTTTACAGTTGGAATTACGATACCTTTAGTTAATGACCATTTTCACCAACGAATTTTAATTTTAAAATTCGCAAGATTTTTCAAACACTTTACGGTATCACATTGTAGTGGGATCTCAATACTAATTTAGAATTAAAATTCGGAGGTGAAAATGGTTATTAACTAAATGTATCTTAATTCCAATTGAAAAGAAATTTGCTCAGTTTAATGAAAATGAAGATTTAGCGAATTTTTGTGAGTGAGTTTTAACATATTTCAAATTCTATGTTGTGTTAATAAGACTCGCCTGGATTATAACAACGGATTACTACCGATATATAAATATATGTGTGTGATTCTTGGTTATTTACACTGTTTAGATCCGGGCCATTCTCGTCAACTTTATTGTTATCCCCAAAGTGTAATTGATGAGGACTATAGTCCAAGTGTAAATAGTACAAATAAGGATAACTTCTCATCAAAGACATTAAAGGAGAATAATTCTTGGTTTTCTTTAATAAGTATACACACTATCAGTGAGATGTGGTGGCTTTCTTAGCTAGTTTACTTGTGGCGCAAGGCCGAAAGAATGGGGTACCTATTGAGTCAGGTTCAAGGTACTGTCAACTCGGCCAGTTTTCCTGTGCGGTATCAAGGCCGAACGCGCCATCAATGTCATGTGTTTGGGATCTTTAAAAACTAAAGCTTATAAAAAGCATCGTATCGACCACACCCGGTCACGAAGAGGCCAGGAAAAACATTACACCACGTAGAAGTGCCTCATTCCGAGCGAGATATGAATATATTGTACACATAAAACGAAAGACGTCTGGCAGAGCTACCGGTTTGACAATTGCGAATTTTGCGAAAGGTCCAGTACTGATTACTGTTTGGCTTGAGAGCTGGTTAGCAATAAAATTATAGTGTACGTGTGTTATTACATGTGTGTGTGGGTATTTACGTTTATGTGTGAATGCGGGAACGTACATGCAGATGTGGTTTTTTTTACTTGTGTGTGTGTGTGTGTGTGTGTGTGTGTGTGTGTGTGTGTGTGTGTGTGTGTGTGTGTGTGTGTGTGTGTGTGAATAAGAGTATAAGGTAAACGTTACAGATTGACCTGATAGTTAGAATAGCGAATTTCTTTTAAGAAAGTGCTAGTATAGGATAGATTTGGCTTGGGTTCGCGTGTAGGTTTAGTTAAAGATTTATAAGGTTGTTGGCACACCAGGCAATCTGAACTTCGGCGCCCTTACAGGCTAAATAAAACATTCATTATCCTACCTTAATTCTTATTTCCTAGCCTTTAGATCTGCAAATATTTTCATGACACTTTCTACACTCATTTTCCCTAAACGATCATTTTCTATTGACAAAATAGCCAAATAATTTAAACAGTCTTGTGTCATGGTCAAACGCTAGTATCTTTTTATAAGCTTTAGTTTTTAAAGATCCGAAACACATGACATGATGGCGCGTTCGGCCTTGATACCGCACAGGAAGACTGGCCGAGTTGACAGTACCTTGAGCCTGACCTGCTTAGAAGGTAGTGAATTCGATTCTCAATAGGTACCACATTTTTTCGGCCTTGTACCAGTTGTAAACTAGCTAAGAAAGCCACCATATCTTGCTGGAAGTGATTAAAACTTATTAAAAAAAACAAGATTTATTATTTTTACCTTTCTTTTTTCTAAATTCATATTAGAGGTCCGCCAAATTTAAACTATAAAATTAGTTGTCCATGAAGTTCAAAAGGTTGGCGACCGTTGATTTACGTTTGGTTTGGTATGTTTTGTTTTGTTTTACTGGATATCAACCTCAATGGGCTATTTAATGCCGATAATATTTATATTGTTGGTAATTTTTTTTTTTACAAAATTCTATTTCTGGTAATATTTTTCCCTTCAAAAAATCTATTTCTGGTAAAATTTGTTCCTTCAAAAAATCTATTTCTGGTAATATTTTTTCCTTCAAAAACTCTATTTCTGGTAATATATTTCCCTCCAAAAACTCTATTACTGGTCATACTTTTTCCTTCAAAGAATCTATTTCTGGTAATATTTTTCCGTTCCAAAAATATATTTCTGATAATATTTATTCCTTCAAGAAATCTATTTCTGGTAATATTTTTTTCTTCAAAAAATCTATTTCTGGTAATATTTATTCCTTCAAAAAATCTATTACTGGTAATATTTTTTCCTTCAAAAAATCTATTTCTGGTAATATTAATTCCTTCAAAAAATCTATTACTGGTAATATTTTTTCCTTCAAAAAATCTATTACTGCCATATTTTTTCCTTCAAAAAAATCTATTTCTGGTAATATTTTTTCCTTCAAAAAATCTATTTCTGGTAATATTTTTTCCTTCAAAAAATCTATTACTGGTAATATTTTTCCTTCAAAAAATCTATTTCTGGTAATATTTTTTCTTTCAAGTATGTATCGCTGGCCATTTTTTTTCTTCAAAAATTTATTGCTGGTATTAATTTTTTTCGAATTTTTTTTTTAAATGTATTGCTGGTAACATCTGGTATCTACCTATTTTTACACATTCATAGTATTTTAACTCCAGTTTGGGGGTTGACTATTTACCCATAGTTCGGAACGTAACTGGTGCTACCGCCCCGGGTCAGGGTGGACCTGGGAACACCAGCATTTAAGAAGTGGTTCCATGCTCCTGAAAACTTCCTGATCAGAGGCCTTGCTGTCGGATGTAAGTTACCCAGGATGGCGCTGATTTACATTATGAACGCCGGTTCTCGTACGATTGCCGAAGATAAGAGAGTTGCCAGTGCCTTGATGGGTCACCGCTTCGGAATATCAGCTGCTGAAAGCTTGTATGTGCGAGTCTGAATTTTGGCTCGAAATTGGACCTTGTATGGAGTAAATATTAATAATAAAATAATTGAATAAGGGAATGGAAGATAGAATTTGAACCCGTCACGTCGATTTTACAACCATACCAATTAATACCAGTTGAATTTAGATACTGCCACGGAAAACACATTAACTAAGAAACGTCGATCCTGGGCACTATTTAGATGGGTGACCGCTTGGGAATACCAGGTACTGTAAATGTGTGGCTGGTGTCTACATAACGGTGGAAATCGGCTAGCCAAGGAGGATTAAGACCAGGACCTGTCAAAAGGCGGGCATGCCTCTCTTATAGAATAAACGACCAACGAATGATGTAGACTGGGCTCCATAGCTATGGACGGGGGTCAGTGCAGTGATGACATGGCATTGCAGAGCGGAGTGTTTCTTAGACTGAAGGCGGCCGGATTGGGGGTTCCAACATCGGATTCAGCGGCCACATGACCATGATCTAAGTGAGCCTTCAAGTTAGATGACCTCGTTTTTGGTATGACCTTTAGAGGGCTGGGCTACGCCAGAACTAAATGCCACGCTACGCCTGAATGACAACGTCTTGGAATTTTAACCAAGATATATGGTTAGTGTTAAGCTTCGCAGCGGTCGGAAAGATGGCGAGAAAAAAGCATTAGCCATTATCTTAGGGTTCTCATTTATCTTGTATTGCATAGGATTTAATTAGGCCTACAAGCTCCCCACCCAGCTCATCTGGGACAATCCTGATATCAAACTCATTACGTATTGGTTAAGAACAGGAAAAGGACAATAAAATCTGAGGTACTGAACGGAATATATACTGTCTTCTATGTGGTGTGTGTGTGTGTGTTGAGGACGTTGACGATCACGGCTCTCCACAATTTCCTATCCTTTGTAAGTTTTAGCTTATTGGTATCTCTCCGAAATCCTGTTCTACTATCCGTTTACGCAAGTTTGTTAGGCAGGTTACGCCCTGTTTTCTCCTGTCCTCATTCTGTTCAATCTGTCCTGTGAGTGTCAGATTTTCCAAGATCTCTTTCCTCATTATATGCACTATAAATTTCAACTGTCTCTTTCTGATGTTAAGTAAAAGTGTCCTTTTTTGTTTCCCTTTTCTCTAAAACTTTGTCCTTGTTCACAAGTTTACTTCATGGTATTCTCAGCATCCTTCTGTAGAAACACATTTCTGTTGCTTCAAGTCTCATCTTTATTTGCAAGGAAATTGTCCAGGCTTCATCTATTCCTATTGTGCATAGTATCTGGAAGCTCATCCAGTCTGCATCTCGGGTCTTCAATCAATCGGTTGGTTTTCGATCCCGGCAGGAGGCAATCGGATATCTAGCCACACTAATGAGCTGTGATACAGCGAAACTGTCTGCCTGTGGATGGCTATTTATGCTCTGGAAATAATTCGATTGAGATCTCTGAGAGGAAGGGGTGGTTTTATAAATAGTGGCTGCTGCTGCTACTAATGCAGTGTCCTTCTACTCAAATCGAACACTTCTAGCTACTGACGCCTTTGGCATAGGAAATACGTTACAATTTCCCTTCCGCTCTGCTGTCCGACGGATTGAAGCAATCGAATGCCTATCCAAACCGATGAGCTGTGATACAGCGAAACAGTCTATCTATGGATGACTATATTTATATTTACATATATATATATATATATATATATATATATATATATATATATGATTTATATATATATATATTATACATTCGAGGTACAAATTGGAAAGTGCTCAATATTAGTGACAGGGTTAACTTATTTATACAATGATGATATATATATATATATATATATATATATATATATATATATATATATATATATATATATAATATCTGGATAAAATGAATGAAACAAAATTGGGTGTTTTTTTTATGAAAGTATTTATTTCTGTGTTTTTGTATATATTTATTTATTTAATATTTCAGACCACGTAGGTCTTTCCTCAGAAATCAAATTAGAAACTGTGTTTGTGTGTTTGTTTACAGCGTTTGTTTACAGCGTTTGTCGTGAAGCGTGCGCATGTCACGTGATGTGCAATGCATCTTTGTTTGAATTTTTGGCGGAAGACTGATGATAGTGTCTATCATAACTAGGGGTAAACAAACACATGAATATTTCAAATCTACATAAATATTTTAACAGTTAAAAATATTTTAAGAAATATTTCTTGAGTTATGGTCAAAAAACCTTTTAAACAACATTTAAGACACTATCATCAGTCTTCCGCCAAAAATTCAAACAAAGATGCATTGCACATCACGTGACATGCGCACGCTTCACGACAAACGCTGTAAACAAACGCTGTAAACAAACACACAAACACAGTTTCTAATTTGATTTCTGAGGAAAGACCTAGGTGGTCTGAAATATTAAATAAATAAATATATACAAAAACACAGAAATAAATACTTTCATAAAAAAAAACACCCAATTTTGTTTCATTCATTTTATCCAGATATTATATATATATCAAGAAAGTATACGTGGCCTCTCATTATGCTATATATATATATATATATATATATATATATATATATATATATATATATATATATATATATATATATATATGTATATATATATCGGGATCATCATCATCATCGGGTCGAACAAGGTCGGCATTCCATGACACGCAGCTTCCAGCCATTCTTGTCGTTCATTGATTTTGGAAGCTCATCCAGTCTGCATCTCGTGTCTTCAGTCAGATGTCAATGTACATCTTTTTTGGTTGACTTTGTGTTCTTTATCAAGTTATAGTGGTCAGCAAATCTTACTCATTATACATATATATATATGATGAAAATGTGGAAGAAGCTCGTCATTCATCGATTTGGAAGCTCATCCAGTCTGCATCTAGTGTCCTCAATTATTATTATTATTATTATTATTATTATTATTATTATTAATAATAATAATAATACCAACAACAGTGTAAACAATGTAAATAACCAAGAATGACATACATATATTTATATATAGGTTGTAATCCGTTGTTATAATCCAGGCGTAACTAGAATACTAGAAAAACTCTACAAACAATTCATATATATATATATATATATATATATATATATATATATTAGAAAGAGTTAATCATACCTTGAATCAATTAGCTAATAATCCCCTGAATGATGAGATCCTTATGTATAAAATGGATATGGTGTATTTTTTAATTCTAGTTACTCAATAAAATTAATGAACTTTTCCTTGTCTGTCATATTCAAAGAAACATTTGCTCCCCAAATATATATATATATATATATATATGTATATATATATATAACTCAAACCTAAAGAGCCAGGTAAACCTACCTAGGTTTCACCTACACGGATGGTCAGGGTAATTGTATCCTGCAGAGCCGGGTTCAAATTATGGTCCTTAGGCACTATAGATGAATTCTCATTTAATTGATAGCACTTTTCTTAGTATATGGGGTGTTCCTAGTAGACCGATCTTCTGGGAAACTTGCATGTTGATGTTACCTGGGACACTGTTAGTAAAATTGCCGATTCCTTTTCTTACGAGGCCCAGAGTTCCGATTACTGCTGATACTGTTTCAGTCTTTATTCTCCACATCCTGTAAATCTCAATCTCCAGATCCTTGTATTTGGACAATTTCTCGATAATTTTCATGGAGATGCTTCACCCAGAAGTTACTGCTATGGGAATAAGCATAGACTTCCTGAATTGCTTGTCTTTTATGACAATATCAGGTCTGCTAATTTTTATTTCCCTGTCAGTTTGAATTGGCATGTTCCAGTGGACTTACATCGTTATTTTGAGTAACTCTGTCTGTTTGGCTTGGTTTGGTTTGTTTTACGGCATATCAACCTCAATGGGTCATTTAATGCCGACAACTTTTTTTTTGAAACGATGGGTAAACACTTGCGTCGTATTTTGCTATTGGTTGTCTTATTTTGAAGAGCCAATCAGAAAACCGTAATATTCTGATGTCATCAACCATTATACTAACATGTCCGCGATTTTTCATTGTGTTCTCTGCATGATATTTTTGGATATAAAAGACCGCTTTTATCATGAAGCATGAAGAGTCTCAACCTGGACTGTCATGGAAGCAATCAGGAAGTTATCATTTTTGTTAATATTTTTATATCTACCGTGGAAACATTACGTAGTAATTATTAGCGAATTTTAAGCTCAGAAGGTTAAAATTGTTCAGGGGTGCAGGGCTCAAAGGGTTAAAATCATTCTTTCTGCGTATACTTCCATCTATTGACGTAAGGATTTATATAATGCCAATATTTGTTTTACTGGCATGAGACACATTTCTCAAACAAAAAATAAAAATAAAAATAAAAAAATAAAAAAACAAACAAACATAAAAAATAACGTCAATACTGTAGAAAATTGCAACAAGAAGTCCGTTCGCATGGATTTTATATTTGCAAGACTGACATTATGAAAATTATCAGCTTGTTGCCGTATTAAACGTTTCCACTGAAGATCAGGATCATTTCGTCTATATTTTCGTCTACAATATCCTAAGCGAGACCTTTAAAAATATCTGCAAATCCCGTTGGTCACTTAGGGATGAAACCTTCCTCTTTTTTTCAGTGCTATGCGGTTCTTAACTAATCATCGTCCGAACACTGTATTTTTATCGAACCAATCAAAGAGGATACGTTGAAAGGCATTTTGGTAAGAGATTTAATTAACTCTCTTTTTGCTGAAACTGTTTCGTCACGTCAAGCTTTCTGGGCCGTCGTCTATTTCGGATCAGGAGCTTTTGGACATATAGAGTGGATTCTGAAGAGAAAAAAAAAGAAAGGTTACCCATTCTATATCATTATATCTAAGAATCAGCCTGCACGTCTGTAATTTTTCCTGAGTCGTAACCAGGCACCGGATGTGGTGATTTTCTCCCCTGGACTCTGGGCATGCGCGATGCCGATTCATTTCTGTACATTCACCAATGGACGGACAAAAGAAAAGCGATTAGATACAGCGCGAGGGTGGGGGAATAGGGAGAGTTCTTAGTTCAATTTTGATATTCGCCACTGTAATTATGTTTGCAAAGATGCCACTTTTGCAAATTCAAAGGGGCAGAGTACATGGCTCAGTAGAACTTTATAGATAAATCTTATTGCTAGATTCGTCATTGACAGAGAGTGTAATTTTATCATGAAATTATAATTAAGAAGACATTGTTTATTTGTTTTTCAGCCGTGAACAATTAATTCTTTTCATCAATCAATGGAGTTCATTGTTTAGATTTGATTAACGACTTATGTTACAATTCCAGTATATTCCCTTCTATCTATCTATCTATCTATCTATCTATCTATCTATCTATCTATCTATCTATCTATCTTGGTCTGTTTATATCTATAGATCTATCTATCTTTGTTTATCTATATCTATCTTTGCTTATATATCTCTATCTTTGATTCTATCTATCTCTGTCTGCTATCATCTATCTATCTATCTATCTTTCTAAATCGCAATGTATCTACTTATTTCAGCGATTTCCTCTCTATCTATCTATCTATCTAGCTAGCTAGCTATCTAGCTAGCTAGCTAGCTATCTAAGTTTGTTTATATCTATAGATCTATTTATCTTTGTTTATCTATATCTATCTTTGTTTATATATCTCTATCTTTGATTCTATCTATCTATTTATACACTACGAAATAGATTAAGTCTGGTACTTTTTTAATATATTTTATTGTTGTGCATTATATATATATATATATATATATATATATATATATATATATATATATACGAGGCCTGACGGTTGCACTAGCATGAAACAGACTATCGCCTCTAAGTGCTGACTTCCATGTCCACTTTTATATTTACACACGCTCTATCTCTGATATTGAGCACTTTATCCCATAAATATAGCACACTTTAAGACTATATTTCTTATATATATATATATATATATATATATATATATATATATATATATATATATATATATACATATAT
Organism: Acanthosepion esculentum; assembly: GCA_964036315.1. Classification (NCBI taxonomy): domain Eukaryota; kingdom Metazoa; phylum Mollusca; class Cephalopoda; order Sepiida; family Sepiidae; genus Acanthosepion; species Acanthosepion esculentum. The sequence continues at coordinate 838,239 of OZ038518.1, read as the reverse complement.
ATATATATATATATATATATATATTAAGCTTTTCACCCCAGGCAAGGCTGGAAGCTACTAGCACGCAAGGGGTTACAGAGGATTTGGAGCGAGAGCCGATAGGTGTGTTAGAGGAAAGGATGTTGAGAAGGATAGAGGATAGATCAAGGCAACTGGAGATGTCGATTGACGTTACACTTGAATAGTTGGAGATCATAGTCGTCAGGGAAACAGGAATGAAGAAGGGAGTTCCATAGGCGAGATATGAAGCTATTGGAGTAGAAGAGACGTCTACATTTAACAGTTTCAACAGTGAAAGGATGGGAATGGGATGCCAGCCTCGTAAGATGTTTGAATTCATGGAGCCTGGGAACCAGCGCTAGCAGCTCATCGGAGCAATTACCATGGAAGTATTTATAAAAGGGACAGAGAGAGGCGACGGTGCGTCTGTGAGAGAGCGACTGCAGACGAGAAGCCAGATCAGGGCCAAGTACATTGCATACCCGTCTCTGGATCTTATCAAGAACCTTGAGGCAAACAGAAGGGGCTCCAAACCATATATGGCAGCAATATTCCATGCAAGGGCGGATGGTTGATTTGTAAATTTGGAGCATCAATTCAGGGGAGAAGAATTTCCTGGCCCGGCACTGGGAGCCAACTTTCCTTGCGGTGGATGAAGCAATCGACTCAATGTAATTGTTCCATCTCAGGTCAGCAGACAGCGCGAGACCGAACAGCCGCAGAGAGGAGCTCTCGGGAATTTGAGCTTCAGACATTCTAATGGGATGCAGGGAAGGATCCCTATGGTGATTAATGGAGAGCAGTTTTGTTTTGGAGTTAAAGTTAACCAGCCAATTCCTGCGCCAGTTCATAACTGATTTAAGGTCCTTTTCGAGACGAACAGACACAAATATTCAAATAAATGCTCTGTTTATAATAAACCGTATTAACGTCCGAGAAATTTCAGAGAGAATATGCGCCCTCCGACAGGAATCGAACCTGTATCCTACACGGAACCGTCATATAGCCTGACGTGCTATACCAGTTTAGCTACGAAGGATCCTCTGGTTATCAAGGTCGATTTTACTGATTTTAAACAACTAATTTAATCATGATTTCCCCCGAACGTCCATACATTCTAGATACAAGTTTTAACGTAAACAAATTACGTCACACACTATGAAATGGACTATGACCGACAATTACATATATATATATATATATATATATATATATATATATATATATATATATGTAATATATATATATATATATATAGTCAAACCTAATGAGCCAGACACACCTACCAAGGTTTCACATATATATATATATATATATATATATATATATATATATATATATATATGTAATATATATATATATATATATAGTCAAACCTAATGAGCCAGACACACCTACCAAGGTTTCACTTAGGCAGATCGTCAGAGCCGACCCTGACGATCTGCCTAAGTGAAACCTTGAGAGGTGTGTCTGGCTCATTAGGTTTGACTAGGTTTGCTCTACGCTTGTATTGAGCTCTTTAGTTAGTTGTTTACTCGTATCGGGGTTTTTTCTTTGGGCCTTGAACCTGTATCTGTGCGATTATTTTCGACAGACTTTCATGTTCCTGGCTCTTTCTTTTTTTAAAACCTTCTTTTCCTTCGTGATTGATTTGGCTGTTGTTAAATCAAGAGTTCGAAGGTTTTTCGACACGAGTATAGTTACCTATATTATATATATATATATATATATATATATATATATATATATATATATATATATATATATAATATATGTAATATATATATATATATAAAGTATAACAATAAAATATATAAAATTAATTGTCGGAATTAGTCCATTTCGCAGTGAGTGACGTCATTTGTTTACATTTAGATACGCTTCAAGCAGATATGAACGTTCGAGGGAAATCATAACAAACTGTAGTTTAAAAGCAGTAAAATAGACCTTGCTAAACAAGACTCTCCTCTGTAGTTAAATTGGTATAGCACGTCAGGCTATATGACGGTTCCCTGTAGGATACAGGTTCGATTCCTGCTGGAGGACGCATATTTTCTATGAAATTTCTCAGGACATTCAGGCCGATAGATGTTGTTAATACTGTTTATACAGAGCAGTTACTGGAATATTTGTGTATATATAATATATACGAATATCGTATAACACTAAAATGATCTCTCTATCTATCTATCTATCTATCTAAGCCTGTTCATATCTATCTATCTATCTATCTATCTATCTATCTTTCTCACTCTCTTCATTGTCTATGTTTCTATCAGTTTAGTGGCTTCAGAATGTTACTACTAAACTCGCAGGCATACCCACAATTAACTTTTCAGTTTCTCAATCCCTCACGCAGATACTTGACGTCCCTACGCGTTTTGCCTACAACCAGGACGGTAAGGCCTCTCTTCTCGATCTGTGTTTTATCTCCATCCCCGAGTCTTGTAGTGCCACGCAGCTCTGCCCTCTTGGTAACTCTGATCATGTGGTAGTGTCTATTAACATCTCCTTCAACCCCACCCCCTGCAAAGAGCCTGCTACCACCCGAACCTCATTCTGCTACCAACGAGCTGACTGGGACACGTTCCGTGATTTCCTTCACGATGTCCCTTGGGAAGCTGTATTTAAGCTCCCCGTTCAAGAATGTGCTTCAGAGGTCTCATCCTGGGTTAAAGCTGGAATTGACGCTTTCATCCCCTCAAGGAAATTCAAGGTCAAATCGCGCTCCTCACCGTGGTTCTCCGCCGCTTGCTCAGCCGCCATTGCCCATAGGAACCACTTCTTCCACCTATTTCGTAGCGATATGTCCGACTGCAATAGACGCCTCTTTGCCTCCGCCCGTAACGAGTGTAAGCGTGTCCTCAACGAAACTAAGTCTATATTTGCTGCTCGGATGAAGGAACGCATCGCATCTCGCAAATTCAGCTCCAAGGATTACTGGCGTTTCTGCAAGTGCGTTCTGAAGAATTGCAAACCCTGTATACTTCCTCTTTTCAACCAGTTTGAGGTCCTGACCTCCTCTGCCGACAAGGCTGAATGCTTTGCTCGGAAATTTTCTTTCAACTCAAAGCTTGACTCTTCCGGTGTGCCCATACCCGATTTCCCTCTCAGAACTGAAGCCCTTTTGAGCCGGTTACACATATCCCCGTCATTGATATTGGGCATTATCTCTAATCTAGACCCACACAAGGCTAGTGGTGGAGATGGGATACCAGCTATTGTCTTGAAGAAATGCGCGCCTGAATTGGCGCCCGCCCTCTCTAAATTATACAACTACTGCCTCAAGGAATCTTGTTTTCCTGACTGCTGGAAGTCCTCCTCCATTGTTCCTGTCTTTAAGAACTCTGGCGATCCCACCGACCCTTCTAATTACCGTCCTATCAGTTTCCTACCCCTCTTTGGCAAACTCTTCGAAGCCCTTATCAACACCGAAGTGGTTAACCACCTTACATCACATGATCTGCTCTCAGACAAGCAGTATTGATTCCGCTTTGCCCGATCTACAGCTGTCTCTTCATTGTCTATGTTTCTATCAGTCTGTTCATATCTATCTATCTATGTATCTATCTATCTATCTATCTATCTATCTATCTATCTATCTCAGTCTCTTCATTGTCTATGTTTCTATCAATCTGTTCATATTTATCTATCTATCTATCTATCTATCTATCTCAGTCTCTTCATTGTCTATGTTTCTATCAGTCTGTTCATATCTATCTATCTATCTATCTGTCTGTCTATCTGTCTATCTATCTATCTATCTATCTATCTATCTATATATCTCAGTCTCTTCATCGTCTATATTTCTATCAGTCTGTTCATATCTATCTATCTATCTATCTATCTCAGTCTCTTCATTGTCTATGTTTCTATCAGTCTGTTCATATCTATCTATCTATCTGTCCCTCTATCTATCTATCTATCTATCTATCTCAGTCTCTTCATTGTCTATGTTTCTATCAGTCTGTTCATATCTATCTATCTATCTATCTATCTATCTATCTATCTATCTATCTCAGTCTCTTCATTGTCTAATCAGTCTGTTCATATCTATCTATCTAGTTACCTAGATAGGTATTATTTCGCTCCCAAACTTCTTCAATAATACTGTTACATATATAATTATATACTCTTAAGTACACATAGATCTATACCTAGAATACATGATCATCATAGTGTGTGTTTGTGTGTATGTAGACGTTTAAAGAGAGAGTGAGAAATTAAATGTGGCAATCAAAGCAAGTTAGTGGGATAAACAGACGTAAATTCGATATTATATTAAATCATTATGTCCATCGTCCTAATCATGGACGTGTCGGCATTAATGGATATTAGATAGAAACGTATAATTAATACCGAATTCATAATCAACCTCCAATTAATACCATCGTACGTGGCCGCTGTTGTTACTGATATCTATCCTGAATGTAGAAGCTTAAATCCCGAGTTCAAATTCGGCGGTGATCTCTGATATTCAGTTTCGTACAATTCCCTTGCGGAAGAATGGAATTCACCCTCCCACCTGAAAACGAATGCTCGGAATTTTATCAGAAAGAGCAATACAAATGAAGGAGCGCGTGTATTTGTGATTTAGCATTGACATATTCGCGAAGGATATAAGAACACTAAAGAGGCTATACAAGCAGAAAGCCGCCTGCATACGGATAGGAAAAAGAAAGGAGCGTAAGAAAAGGATGTGCCGTCTCACCGGATATTATCCAATCTATACGGTGAGGTCAATTCTGAGAGAAACAGAAGTCCTACCAGGATTCATTATTGGCGGACACATTCTTAACAACATACGATATGTAGATGAGACGAGGTTTTAAAAAAAAAAAACTTCCAGGGTGTAGACGTATATATATACGTTTTTTTTTTTTTACGGAAAGTATCATTTCAGACAAAGACGAATAAAAACGTCCAAGACATAACGTTCCAAAAACCAACTACAGGCGTGTTTATAAGTCGATATTGATTCTTTCTATGGCCTTCTAAGCTCGAAACGACTCCAGTTGTCAACTCATACATCTGGTAGAGGTGTTAGCTACCATTCGATTACTTCAAGGTACCTCATTTACTTAGTTATGATATAAAAAAACAAATAAAAAAAAATATCGTCAGAAAATGAAGTTTTCCCCAAAATGATTGGCTAGAAAGGAGTTAATCATGTTTCACGTGCTTTTGACTTGTTAAACTAATGTTAGTATAATTTATGGCGTTCCGAATTCAAGGAGAGACGACACGTCCTTTCGAACTTCCAATAAACGAACGTATATCAAACCTAAATGAAAAAAAAACGTAGATATTGCTTTATGAAGGTTTTCACGTAAACAAAGTTTGTTTTAGATAAACATACGTTAGATTCTTTAAGAATGGATTCAATAATATAAACTCTTTAATATGAAGTGTTCCTCGGCCTAGCATCTGATCAGGAGGTTTTGAGGAGCGTGGAACCACCTTTTAATTGCTGGTGTTCCCAGGCCTAACCTGTCCTGGGGTGGTTTCACCTGTTAGGGTCCCAGTTAACTATTACCAGCAATTCTTTTTTGAAAAAAATTATTACCAACAATACAATTTTGAAGGGAAAATATTACTAGAAACAGATTTTTGACAAAAGAAAATATTACGAGCAATAAAAAGTTTTATTGGTATTAAATACCCCATTGAGGTTGATATGCTGTAAAACAAAATAAACCAAACCAATCTAAACCAAAGAATACATATTCTATGCATACGAATCTATCCTAAAAATGTTGTCGGCATTAAATAACCTATTGAGGTTGATATGCCGTAAAACAAAATAAACCAAACCAATCTAAACCAAAGAATACATATTCTATGCATACGAATCTATCCTAAAAATGTTGTCGGCATTAAATACCCCATTGAGGTTGATATGCTGTAAAACAAAATAAACCAAACCAATCTAAACCAAAGAATACATATTCTATGCATACGAATCTATCCTAAAAATGTTGTCGGCATTAAATACCCCATTGAGGTTGATATGCTGTAAAACAAAATAAACCAAACCAATCTAAACCAAAGAATACATATTCTATGCATACGAATCTATCCTAAAAATGTTGTCGGCATTAAATACCCCATTGAGGTTGATATGCTGTAAAACAAAATAAACCAAACCAATCTAAACCAAAGAATACATATTCTATTCATACGAATCTATCCTAAAAATTTTGTCGGCATTAAATACCCATTGAGGTTGATATGCTGTAAAACAAAATAAACCAAACCAATCTAAACCAAAGAATACATATTCTATGCATACGAATCTATCCTAAAAATGTTGTCGGCATTAAATACCCCATGGAGGTTGATATGCCATAAACAAAATAAACCAAACCAATCTAAACCAGAGAATACATATTCTATTCATACAAATCTATCCTAAAATTGTTGTCGGCATTAAATAACCAATTGAAGTTAATATACCGTAAAACAAAATAAATCAAAGCAATCTAAACCAAAGAATACATATTCTATTCATACGAATCTATCCTAAAAATGTTGTCGGCATTAAATAACCCATTGAGGTTGATATGCTGTAAAACAAAATAAACCAAATCAACCTAAACCAAAGAATACGTATTCTATTCAGACGAATCTATCCTAAATGTTGTCGGCGTTAAATAACCCAATGAGGTTAATATGACGTAAAACAAAATAAACCAAACCAATCTAAACCAAAGAATACATATTCTATTCATACGAATCTATCCTAAAAATGTTGTCGGCATTAAATACACCATTGAAGTTGATATGCCGTAAAACAAAATAAACCAAACCAATCTAAACCAAAGAATACGTATTCTACTCATACGAATCTATCCTAAAAATGTTGACGGCATTAAATAACCCATTGAGTTTGATATGCCGTAAAACAAAATAAACCAAATAAAGCAAACTTCCTCGGCCTAGACATATATATACCTTTTTAACAAAATTGTCTTTTTCAGACACCGACGAATAAACACGTCGAAAGAAGACCGTTCAATGACCAGTTTTGATTACGTTTATTCTGATCTCGAAACTAGTCCAGTTATCAACTCATACGTCTGGGGGAGCTGTTAACTACCGCTCTGGTACTTCAAGGTGATTCAGTTTCTTAGTGACTAACTTAAAAACAATTGTTTTTAAAATCGTCAGAAATTGAAACGTTTGTTCCCAAAAACAATTGGCGGGGAAGGGCTTAAATTAAAGTTGAAATTTTCTGGGGTACGTAATGAAGGATGGGGGCTTACAAAATCTGATACTCACAGGACAGATTGAATGGCAGAGCTAAGCAGCACGTATCATACTTGATGGACTTGAGTAGATGGATGGTAGAACCGTGTTTGGGAATAATAACAAAAAGACAAAAATTATTAAGAGCTACAATGCACCGGAAGATGTGGTGAGCAATGATCGCCGATGTCCTGAAGGGAGTCACAAAGAACTGAGGAAACTGCAAGGTAACCTTGATATATGCAGGGAGGATATTGGAATAACACAGAACGTACACTAGCAGCAAATCGTCGCGATACGGAGAGAAAATGAATTAAATAAATATACAGAAAAATAAAATGGTTGTACTACAAGGATGTATCTTCTCACCGATCTTATTCAACATGCACAGTGAGACGATAGTGAGAGAATTAAATGTCCTACCATGTTTCATTCTTAGCGGCTACAATCATAACAACATACGTATATGAAAAATGGCGGCGTTGATAGCAGAAACAGAAATGAAACTGGGGAAACAACAGAAGTTAGTGAAGAAAAACGAGAAGAAAGAATAAAATATTCATTGCAGAAGACTGAATATGAAATGGAAAAAATTCCGACAATTATTTTAAGACATTTTTTATGCTTATACGATTTTTTTTATAGATACAAATATCTAAGTAAATGCTCTGTTTATAATAATAAATATTAACGACATTTATCGGCTTGGAAGTCCGAGAAATTCTCATAGGAATAGAACCTGTATTTCAGTTGTAAGAAACGTTTGGAGATAATAATGATTTAGTGATACAACTCTTACTATTTTACCCATAGCTTGGGGCCATTACGTTGATATGTACCTTTCAAATGGTTTGTATGGGAAGATAACGAACCCAACTGGAATTGCATCTCGACTCTCCGATTAACAATTCTGAAGCGTTTATCCCTTTCACTACCCACGCATCCAAGCTTCCAGCATCTGGTCTTCCCAAGCAGTCACGCATCCAGGTACTGACCAGCTTCGATACACACACACACACACACACACATATATATATATATATATATATATATATATATATATATATATATATATGATAGAAATATATATATATATATATATATGATAGAAATTGTTAGGAGGATTTGATAATTATAATTAAGTAATTCATTGAGTCTGAAAGAAACTTCAACAGAATGCAGAAAGCACTGGACGGCTGTTTCGTCCTATATATATATATATATATATATATATATATATATATATATATATATATATATATATATATATATATATATATATGATGGACTCTCCCGTCGAACTCGACGTATAAGGGTCAGACAGATCAGTTCCCAGAAACTGAAAGCCGGACACCCACACAGGATTTGATTACAGTGGTGAAGGCTTTGTGCAGGGCCATCCACACTTTTTGGAGGGGCGAATACAGGGACCTGGTGCAACGAATGCCACACGGTCCCCAAACGACCCTCCGCAGGTTTTGAATTCAGAGTTGTCCTTCTCCTAGACCAGTTGCCATCCAAGGCTATAGAACCCAGTCTGTCCTGCTATTTACCCATAGTTGGAGGACGAAGAAGAGTATTCACACCTTTCCCAAGGGTGTTAGCACGTAAGTGAATGTAATGGATTCGACTGGAATTCGAACTTGGCTCTCCGATTCCTCAATCCAAGCCGTTATCCATTACTCCATCCATTACAATGAATCATTCATACAGAAAACAGATATAGAAGTTAATGATAAAATGGCGAGAATACATCTTCGCAAACAATTTACTAAGAGACATTAACCCCGAACCTGTAAATGAATGTTATGATCCCTGTTTATAAATTCCAGTTGAATAAGGTCTTTTTTTATATATTTACGAGCTTTCATCTGTTCCTACAGATATCATCAGGTAAGAAAATATTTGTTGTTTTATAATTCCAGGTAATAACAGGACATCGAAAAAGTAGTTTATAGTCCGAAATTTGTTCTTAGAAATGTGATACTGTTACTGATAAGAGATTTCTTTGAGCGTGCGCCTGCCCGCAACGCTGAGGTCGAATTATTTTAAATTTTAAAATTGTGCGTTTTGTACGTATAATGGCAATGGAGAATTCTTTTGTACTGGTAGGTTTTTCAGTCTATATGGCATGAACTAAGCTGTTCAATATATACAGGAATGTCACAATTATTATCCGAAAATGCATTTATTTTTAAAATCCAGTATGTTTCGCAGTTCAATTTATATTACAATGAATCATTCATACAGAAAACAGATATAGAAGTTAATGATAAAATGGCGAGAATACATCTTCGCAAACAATTTACTAATTTTATTAATATATATAAATCGACCGTACTTGGGACCATCTTGTCAGTGCGCACAATTTTCCTGAGCTGCATCGGCTGGAATACATACAGTTTTGAATTCATTTTTTTCCTTCTACTAGATCGGTTACCAACAACGTTACAGATCTCAGTTCTTCCTACTATTTGCGCTTAGCGAGAGAAGAAGACATGGATTCATACCTTTCCAAAGGTTATTACCACGTTGGCGAATGTAATGAACTCAACTGGAATTCAAGCTCAGTTGTAAAATTCCTCAATCCGACCCGCTTTTAGTTTCAATTATTCAATTTTTACCGGATTTTTCTTGCTTAATAATGGGAGAAATAATTGTGTGTGGCAAACCCTGTATTTAAAAAACGTTGAGAAGGCGATAATAAATCACTTCTCTATCCCCTCAAGAACGCATGGCAATGCATTTTTAATTTTAAAAGATCTAAGTAAATACTTATATTTCAAAGTTTACGATAGACACCGGGTTTTGCGGATTGAAATAGACTTTAACTCAACACTTGCTTTGCCATACACATTACAGGTGGAGACTCTTAAATACGTCCAATCATAGCTTGCTGACACAACTCTTCAAAAAGGCGTTGTCAGCATTGCTTACATGAAGAGGTTGTGTTTTCTGACAGGATTTATTTAACCCATACAACGCGCCGATTCCAAGAAAAATAGAACTACAAGATTTAATTATCGGTGGCAATGAAGTTAACAACGTTTGCAATACGCAGATAACACTGTACTGACGCAGAACTCAAGAAAGACATCAGGACGTTGGCAGCAAAGGAAAGCAAAACCAGAAGAAAAAACGAATGATTTACTATGTGGAGATATATTATTTGGACGCCGGCAGAAGAGACAGCCTAAAGTATGGGCTACGAAATGGAGGCATCAGAATCATACAGGTTAAATTGTCGCCATTTTATATTTTTTAATTTCGCGCATGCTCGTTGTTTGTTTATTTTTTTTTATTTTGTCGACTGCACTATATAGTAGGGTCAGTTGGGCACCGTCTGTGAGAAACAGAGAACCATGCGGAAATTTATCCAGACAGAAATCTGGAAATGACATACTGCTTGTCATTTCAAAATATTCGGGCATCAGTCTTTGTGGCCGAAAGGGTTAAGGCACGTCAGGCTATATGACGGTTCCGTATAGGATACAGGTTCGAATCCTGTCGGTGGACGATTATTTTCTATGAAAATTTTTCGGACATTCAGGCCGGTAAATGTTATTTAATACTGTTTATTATACACAGAGCATTTACTTAAATACTTGCATCTATAAAAAGAATGTTAAACATAAAAATATCTTTAAATAATTGTCGAACTTTGTCCATTTCATAATGTGTGACGTCATTTGTTTACATTTGATACGCTATGAGCAGTTATGAATGTACGTGAGAGATTCATGGAAGATTGAAGTTTATAAGCAGTAAATTCAACCTTGCCAACCGATCGATCCTTAGTGGCCGAAACTGTTAAGGCATGTAAGGCTATATGACGGTTCCGTATAGGATACAGGTTCGAATCCTGTCGGAGGACGAATATTTTCTATGAAAATTTCTCGGACATTCAGGCCGGTAAGTGTTATTTAATACTGTTTATTATAAACCAAGGATTTACTTAAATACTTGTATCTATAAAAAGAATGTTAAACATAAAAATGTCTTTAAATATATATATATATATATATATATATATATATATATATATATATATATATTTATTTAAAACAATTGAACTAATATGTTTCATGTAAATATATAATATAATATATGTAGTGGCCTTATTATTAGTATCAGACATAAAATCTCTGAACGGGCATGTAAATTGATAAATTTAGTTATACGGTTGTAGGGTTATATGAGATCAATTGTTCATATATATATATATAGAAGTCAACACTTAGAGGCGACAGTCTGTTTCATCCTAGATGCAATCGTCAGGTGGCCTGACGATTGCATCTAGCATGAAACAGACTGTAGCATCTAAGTGTTGACTTCTATGTTCACTTTTATATTTACACACGCTCTATCTCTGATATTGACCACTTTATCCCATAAATATCACTTCAAGACTATATTTCTCCATTTATATATATATATATATATATATATATATATATATAATATAATATAATATAATATATATAATATAATAGATAATATACTATTTATAATATAATATATACAATATACACAATATAATATATAATATAATATAATATATAATATAATATATATAATATAATAGATAATATACTATTTATAATATAATATAATATAATATACACAATATAATATATATAATATAATATATAATATAATATATATAATATAATATAATAGATAATATACTATTTATAATATAATATATAATATAATATACACAATATAATATATAATATAATATAATATATATAATTACATGAGATATCTATGTAATGAGCACACGATTTTTAAAACAATAATAATCTTGCCTACGCCATGCATGTAATATGCATGTAATATGCATGTAATATGCACGTAATATGCAAAATCTTTGTTACACATTCCAAAATTATATTTTAAGCAGGACGAAAATTAGAGTTTTGGATTGACTTCTATTCAAGTTATTAGTCCGCCGACCAGTGAGGATATGCCACTCCCGCTGAACCGCAATTTCATCAACGCATACCTTAAATGATCATCGAAGGTCTAGCTGTCACGTCCGATGGTTCCCGCATTGCCAATGATAAAGAATCTCTCATAAGGTCTTCGTCAGGGGATAATTGGCCATGACACTCACGGAGTTGCGCATAGAACATACTCCAGCGGGCTCAATTAGTGCGATTTCGATTCCGTTCGAAAATCGAAGGAACATGGTCTGACTACGAATATGCCACTAAAACGACCCCCTCGTAAAATAAATGAAAGAGAAGTGAAACCCCTCAAGTAAGGCACAAGGCATTCTTAAACAGAGACGAACTTCAGAATAATCTGCAGCCCATTGTGAGAGAAGTGAGCAAGTTTCTAATAGAAGACCTCGCGGAGATGGAGTTTTTTTCTGTATGATCTGCCTCTTCTGAACGTTGGCGATCATGACTCTCCACAACTTCCTTTCTTTTGTAGCACTTTAATATGTTGTCTTTTGTATCTGTCTATATTTCTGTGATGAGGTATTATGTAAATTATTGACTATTTACTATTGTCCTCATCTTTGTCGCCATATTTAGTACAACGTTTCTGCCGTTGTACGCTTCGACCTTCTTCAGGTGGTTGGAATGTCGAACTGAACCCTGTGAGAGTCAAATTCTTCAAGCTTTCCTTATGTGTCCTCAACATTTAAACTGTCTCTCTCTCTGATTCTAAAGAGTCCTTTTTGTTTCTGTTTTCCTTAAAAACGTTGTCGTCATTCAGAAATTCAATCTATAGTATTCTCCGTTTCCTTCCGTAAAGCTGCGTTTCTATTGCCTCGAGTCTTTTCTTCATTTGTGATGATATTCGCCAACATTCACTGCCATATAAGAATACAGAAGATATTACATAACAGTTCAGTACACTGTTCTTTATTTCTAACAAGACTTTTCCTGTTTCTTACTACATTGCTTAGTTTTTGGAAGGCATATTTAGCTATTCTAACTCGCTTTCGTGTTTCGGTGTCACAGTTTCCATGATCAGTTAAAACAGTTTCCAGATACTTTTCTGCCTACTTGATTCTGGCATCAACAATTCGTATTTGGCATCCTTCGACCGTTCTTCTTGTTTCTTACAATTATTATTCAGTGCTTTCTCTTCCCTTTTCTTCATACCAACTAACTATGCTAATCGGGTATACAAACAGATTATTTAATAGGTTGTTACATATAATTGTTGTTATTTTTTACGTTCTGCGAAATATCTCGAAGAATAATCTTTCGTTGCATTTTCGCTTCTGAGTAACTCGGGTTATCCTGTCCTCTACCCCAGTGAGCGAAATAAAGGGTTCAGTTCGACCTTCCAATCACCTGAAGAAGGCCGGAGCGTAAAACGGCTGAAACGTTGTAATAAATATGGCGACAAAGATGAGAACAATAGTCCGAATAATGTAAATAGTGTATGTTGTCTTTTTAATGCTCCTACAACTCTCTGTTTCGTAAGATTTTAGGTATGATACGCTCTTCTTTTTTCTGGTCCTCCTGTCCTCAATATATCCTGTGAGAGAAATTTTACTGAAGTTTGCTACGGAGACGAGAATGCTATATGTTCTTTCCTTTTAATCAAGGTCATAAATCTGCCAAACGCTGCTCGAAACTTTTGTGTTGTGTATGGAGATTAAATACTTCAAATCTAATAAACGGTAAATAAGCTGTATGATGAAAAATTGAACAAACTTGTAGAGGCGACTCAGCTGAAAAGGGATTACCGGCGATACATTGTGATTATTCAACATGGCAACGCTACATACCTACGCCCAACCCCTTCGCTAATATGACCTAACATGAAACGGAATAGCTCAATTGGAAAGTTCTGCCACATTCACGATATTCTGCTGAATTAGCTTCGGATTTCCATCTTGGTCGATCTCTAGCAATTTGAGGGGTGTTTCGTTCAACAACGATGTCGATCTTAGAAGGTTGCTCGAGTAATTTATCGCGTTAAAGCAAACTGATTTCTGCCATCGACTGACTGAACAGTTAGATAGAATGCGCGTAAAAATGGATCGTTGGCTGGAGGTCGTAAAAAAGGAAGGGTGTAGATATTTTAATGATTCATCAGAGCTTTTAGTTGCAGATGTCAATCAATTTTTTTTGCATGTAAAGATTTATTCATTCGTCTTATGTGTAATTTATCTTTATTATTGTTATTTTTGGGGAAGACACAGTGAAGTAATGGATAGCGGCTCGGATTGAGGAATCGGATTGCTGAGTTCGAATTCCAGCCGAATCCATTACATCCACCTACGATCTACTACATGGGGAAAGGTATGAATCTTCTTTTTATCCCTTCACCTATGGTTAAATAGCAGGAGAGACCTGGTGGCAACCGGTCTAGGAGAAGGAAAAAACTCTGAATTTAAAACCGGCCTTAAGAGGGTTGGATTCTGTCCGGCTATCATGCCCAAGAAACACCGCTTCTACTGTGGCTACAATTACCCATGGTCCCCCCAAGACGCTACGGGTCACGTGATATAATATATATATATATATATATATATATATATATATATATATATATGTGTGTGTGTGTGTGTGTGTGTGTGTGTATTGTAATTTAAAAAGCAATTTATAGCATTTCTCAGTAAGAATAATAGCATCTAAGCATTTTACCTATTCCCCTCAAATTATTATTAGCTTAATATATATATATATATATATATATATATATATATATATATATATATATATATATATACTTATCAATAACAATATTGGGGAAAATATATGACAACGTGTAAAAAGTTTTCATGTGACGCCTTTTGTCGTTTAGAACCCCATTAGACTAAATTTGTTATGCTGGTGCGTCTAACCATGCCCACTCTTATTCGTGCGCATGCGTAGTCGCCCCGGAATAATCGAAATCCGAAGGAGCATTAAAATGGCGAAAGATGCCAGCCAAAAGGCAAAGCAAAGTAATAAGAAAAAAGAATATTTCTTTAGAAGCCAAGAAATGTGTACTAATGTGTTATCGCATATCGATCTTTCTCTAAGATAATCTCCTGGCAGGGGAAGAAGAGATTTCAGTCAGCAGTAAATGGTTCTACAGAAGGATACTGAGAAAACCATGGACTCAATATGTGAGTAAAGAGGAAGCTTTAAGGAAAATGTACGCAAAAAGGACACTTATAATAAGAATATGAAAATGACCGTTGTAATTTCTAGGGCAGTTAATGAGGAAAGACGGCTTGGAAAACCTGATACACACAGTATATATTGAATGGAAAGAGACAAAAGAAACTAGTGAGTAAAATACCTAAGGAGCTTGTATAACAACGAATGGGAGAGATAAACCTTACTAAGTGTTAATGGTAAAACTTACTAAGAGTTACGAAGTATAGGAAGTTGAGGCGAGCTATGATCGCCAAACCTCATAAACAGAAACGGCACATAGAAGAATAAAAAGTGCAAGCATATGTTATCATTGGAGTTGACCTCGAAAAAGATTAGAACGTTCTGGAAAAAAATCCTCGTGGTTATTTTTTGGCTTCCCGCTCATTATTAATGTTTCAGTTCCTAATACTTCCACCCACTTCTAACCCCTTCTCTTTTAGTGGCTTTAGTGCCTTGCATGGTGGGTGATACCAATTAAAACAATGTGTAAAAACTTTCTGAAACTTTCGCAGTTTTCTTGTATTTAAAATTATTTTGGCGAATCCGACGGAATATATTTTACAAAGCTGAAATTTGTTTCACGTTTCATTGGCAATAATGTTTTTGAAAATCACTTTTATCAACATTCGTGTTTGATATTTAGAGGATGTTTTTCTTCCACGCTAAAGACAAAAAGATCATGTGAGTTGAATCTTTTACCCATGAACATTGATTCTTGCCTATTCTACTTACAAACGAAAGTCTGCATAAATATACATCGCTTACATTTTAATGCCATCATATATGAATTCTCGCCTGGCATCTAGAATTTTGAAACTTACTCAGCGAAGCAAGGCGGCTTCCCTATGTCTTTTCTACAAATATTTTCCATTCGAAAGAAGACAAAAAACAAAAACAAAAACATTTGCGTTAAATATTTTTCCCAAGGACCAATGTCTTCTCTCTTGCCTATTCTACTTACAAACGAAAGTCTGCATAAATATACGTCGCTTGCGTTTTAATGCTATCGTTAATGAATTCTCACCTGGCATCACGATTTATGTCAGTTTCTCACGACTTGAATTAGCTTCTCTTTGTCTTTTTTACAAATATTTTCATGCCAACTGCTATGATGATCTTTATTTTTCCTTAGTGTTTTTTCCTTAATGCATAAATTTAACGGTGCTACTTGTTTGGCAGTTATGTCTCACATTTTTCCATTGAATTTGATATATGCAACCGTAAGTTCTACTCTAATAGTTCCTTTTCTCTCACTTTTCAACTGTGGAACTCCCTCCTGATTTCTTTCTTCCTTGCCATCTACAAACTTAAAAAAAGTTTAAATTCAACTTTCTTTGTTCTTTTCCCTCCCTTCCCCCCTGTAAGGTCTTCTCTTTCGCTTTCAATCCATGTAACGCTCAGATTCTTAGTGGCATTATGCCCTTGCTCGGAGCAAAACAACAAAAGAATCTATATACCTATATTCACTAACGCCTGATGAGATGTGTAAGTGCACATCAAAACATGATTGCATTTGTGTAGCGTTTTTTTTGGGGGGGGGCATATTTTTGATGTATTATCCTAAAATAGAAAATATTGCTCTTCTTTTGAATTGAGCCCTCTTTTAAAATGAATGTTCCGAACGTAGCAATTGGATTCTATTCTTTCTCATTTCACATTATATATATATATATATATATATATATATATATATATATATATATATATATATATATATATATATATATATATATATATATATGAATGTGAACATAGAAGTCAACACTTAGAGGCGACAGTCTGTTTCATGCTAGATGCAATCGTCAGGCCACCGATTGCATCTAGCATGAAACAGACTGTCGCCTCTAAGTGTTGACTTCTATGTTCCCTTTTATATTTACACACGCTCTATCTCTGATATTGAGCACTTTATCCCATAAATATAGCACACTTTAAGACTATATTTCTTCACATACATATATATATATATATATATATATATATATATATATATATATATATATATATATATATATATATAATGAATAGCGAATGTGAAGGTACGGTGGACTAGTGGCTAGCGGCCGGACTTAGGAGAGGGGAGTCGAATACATTACATTTACGTGAATTCTCTTCTTCTGTCCCCCCAAGCTATGGGTAAATAGCAAGACAGGCCGGATGGATGGGAACTTGACTACCACTGAAAAAAACGCCTGTCATGTATCGAAAGTTACATGATCGCCTAAGCGTGTATCACGCATGACTGAACGTGGACAAGAATGTCTTCAAATGTGCGGCAGAGCCTGGATCTGACATGTACTGTAAGTTTCCTTGATAATCTTCTAAAGGACATTAAATCCGATATAGAATGTTGGTCTTTTACAAAACACTAGTTGAAAGAGAAGAGTTATGGCGGATGAATACGTTGGTTGTATTAAATTTAGTATAGTATAGAATTAGTTTTATTTTTTACTGGGATCAGTGGGAATGTACAGGGTACCCATAAAGTTCGTGTGCACTTTAAAAAATTTAGAACTTTATTTGTATTTGCAATAGAAAAAAATGTTATAAAGTTTAATGTATCTAGTTTTAAGTATAGATAAAATAACAAATGTGATTTCAGGCATTACTGTAAATCAGTTGGCAAATGTTTTCCGTGAATTGCAAAATCGTATTACCCTTTGTATTGCTAATGATGGAGGACATGTGGAAACTTAAATAAAATTTCAATAAAACCTTACAAAATATAGATTTACTTCTTTCTAATCCTTTTTACAAATTATTTCTATCGCAAATACAAATAAAGTTGTAAATTATTTAAAGTGCACACGAACTTTATGGAAACCCTGTATTAGTTCCTATGATTTTTGAAGTTATTTTCACCTTGTTTGTATTTAGAATGCATTTGATTGCGGTATAATAAATTCATATGTTTACGGTTATTTGAGGAAGTATTATATACTTTTTTATTTATTTTAATATGTCTAATAGCTTGTCTAATCTGTTCAACAACAATATAATTAAGTAAGTCATTATTAATGTGAGTTTGTATCACTATTTTAATTCAGTGTAGAAATTTTTTATCTTGAAAGTGTTTTCCTGGAAGTGCTTTTTCACAGATTATTATTATTTTGTGAAATTGTATCGCTGACAAAAAATTAAATATGTAGGTTGGTTTCACAACAACAATATTGTCAAGGAAACTTACACTGCATATATCGGATACAAGCTCTATCTCACAACATTTAAAGGCACACCCATGTCCACATTCAAAATTCAGTAATATTAAATGATAGAATATATATATATATATATATATATATATATATATATATATATATGGAGGAAATATGTATGACAAAGTGGAAAATGTTTTCGAGTAACGCGTTTCGCACCGATGGATATCATCGGACTAAGTTTGTTTTCGATGATGCGACTACACATGCGCACGAACGAGAGACGCTGGTAATTTTAAATTTAGAAAAATATCCTTTTTTTATTTTTGTGTGTTAGCAACCTAATCTAGCCAATTTAATTTAGATTCTTTATCTACATCTTTCCATCATCTTTTTTCTTGCAACATTTAAAGACACACCCTTGTCCACATTCACAATTCAGTAATATTAAATAGTAATATATATATATATATATATATATATATATATATATATATATATATATATATATATATATATATATTACCCCATTTTGTGATAACAGAAGATCTCCCCAAAATAGTGAAAGGTTGTAAAAAAATGGACGCAAATTTGCTGTGAATGAAATAGCGATTAAAGACCACACCAAACATTTTGGTTTTACTGAATTGTTCCCCCTTTTTAATTAGAGTAGCTATTTTTCAAAATCAAAATTGTGGTCAGACTTGTTACGGTAAGCAACTAATGCATTTAATGTATTCTTTTCATATAATATCTCTTTGTATTCATATAAACATTTATTTAAAATTCGAGAGGTTTCTCCAATATATTCTTTCTGGCAATTTTTACAGGTGATAGAATAAATTCCACCTTCATGTTTTGGATTCTTGTTTTGTTTTGTATTGATTGTTTAGATGCAGCTGTGAATACTTAATGATGGGTGTAGATAAATTCTTTTCGATTAAAGTTGTCATAGAATTAGTAGGTAGAACAATACATTTTTGAATCGTTGGGATTGTCAGAAAAGTCCGCCTTTTTATTTCTCGATTCTGTCCTTTTCTTCATAATTTTCTTAAATTTGAAAGGTATCATTCGCTATTCAATGAGCATCTGTATTTCGGTGCCACTTTCCCCGCCATCTGTTGAAATACTGAACACATTAATTCGTTTTATATTTAAGAATTATAGCCAAAAACTTTCTCTTGGCCTGAAAATCCAGTCCCATAAAATGTACAATATTAGTACGTCTGATATAACGCCAATGGCCAGGTACCCCTAACTTCTCTGCCCACAGAGAAATGGATCTTCTTGGCAGTTTTTCAAAAGAGTGAAGCACTTGACCGATGCGCCATTCTTTGAATGGTCCCAGGGGTCGGAAAGCGTGTTTAACGAAGCTAAAACTTCTGGTTTTCTGACTCGGAAGAAGAGACACACCCGACCGTTCTTCCTGGGTTTTACCTGATGCATGACGACGCTTGTTGGCAAACACTTGTGTTTCAGGAATGTTTTCCCCGTGTTCGAAAGTGGCTAAGAGATTCTGCCGTAATTCCTAGGGAAAAAATGACATTAATTACGTTTTTCTCTCAGTAACACATCTTTTACTGCACGTCTGCTTTTTTCCCCCATTTATTTCTTTCTTAACGTTCTAACATTCTCTCCATGAAGGGTTACAGGTATACAGCTATTGGGGAGATGTCACACTCTTATTTTCTATGTCTGCGAAAAATTTAATCTAGCCAAATGTTCGGAGTATATGCATAACGCGGTGATTTTCCGCTGTCATTTGAAAGCGACAGTTGCATCTTCTTTTTCTATTTGTCGTTCCCATTCAGGATTATGGTTCTTCACAACTTCCTGTCTTTTGTATCTCTTAGCAATGGATGTCTTTTTGCTATCATTGTTCTACCAACCATTTACACAACAATCTCGTAAGGTAGGTTACTCAATCCGTCCGTCTGTCTGTCTTGCCATCACCCTGTTCAGTGAGTTTTAAATTTTCCCAGCCTTCTTTGTTCATCATTTTACCCGGAAAATTTAAATAATTCTTTATATAAGTCACCAGTTAGATTCTATTTTCCTTAAAAATTCATCGCTACTCACGTGTTCAGTCTATGGTGTTTTCAGTATCCTTTTGCAAAACCACGTTTCTGTTGCTTCAAGTCTCATCTTCATTTCTGAGGCGGTTATCCAGCACTCACATTATACTTTTTTTCTTCTCTCCCAATATGAGCAAAAGAAAAAAAATAGTTAATTAGTGAAAACCAATTCAGAGTTTAGGCAGAGACGTTAGAAGTAGTTGACGTAGATATTAGAAGGAACTGGAAAGCCAATCCTAAACAGGAAACGAGGGATAAAACTCTACTTCTGTCGAAAAGATCGGGGAGGAGTGTGGACCTGACGATAGGCAAAACTTTCTACTCCTATTGGTAGAGGGAAAATATATATAATAAATAAAATTTCAGATTTCAGGCGGAGACGTCAGAAATACAGAGTTGAAGGAACTGGAAACTCAATCGTAAACTTGAAACAATAGATATACCTTTATTCCTGTTCAAAAAATCGAGGAGGTTTATGAAGCAGATCATAGACAAGTGCATTTTATCCTATTGGGAGAGAAGAAAAAAATTGTTAATTAGTGAAAAATAACTTAGAGTTCAGGCGGAGACATTAGCTGTATACAGTTGAAGTAGATTTTAGAAGGAACTGGAAAGCCAGTCCTAATTAACCCTAGAACACTAACCATCAATTAATGTTACACCGCTACTAACCATGGGTATATTATACACGATTTTGTAAATATGAAAAAAATATTAAATATAAATCTTTATTTCAAATATTTTACATGCAGGAACTTCAAACTTTGTACTTTGAGTTAACATTATGTTATGGGAACCTACCCATAATAGTAATGGACTAGTCCGACACCCCACAAATACTGCGCCTCAATAGGAAGCAGCAGAGACAATCAGTGAGAAAGTCAGACAGACAGACAGACAGAGCCGGGCAGTCGGCTAGACGATTACTGTAAGACATTGGAATAGTGATACTTCGAGACAATATAGTTCTCTCTAACCTAACCTGATTGTTATTACTAACACTTCTACTCTTTTGTACATATATTCTATTTGTAATATATATCTGCGTTATTCCATACCTGTGTTCGAGTTATTCTTCATTGGTTCTACCTTGGACCATCACCGTGGTACAAGGAACCTGGACCATACCACATTAATAGGAACTGAAAAACATATTATTTAGGTAAGAAAATCAGATACTGAAAATTGTAATTAAAAATAGGAAAATTTGTGTTGGGTACTATATACACATGATTAGTATTCTGGGGTTAAAAGATGCACTTCTACTTCTGTTCATAAAACAATGGAGGAGTGTGAACCGGACGGTTATGATTACTACAAAAATTACTACAAATACTACTAACATTATTACGTTGATTATTACCACTATAATTAAAGCAGTTACTAGTATGTCTACTACAAACACTACAGACGCTACTATGACGATTAATAAACTTCCTCGTACTACGATTATCAGTATTAATATGAGTATTAGTAAGATTTTTACCACTACAACAATGGTAAAAACAAGAGCGAGGGTATTACTACCATTAACCCTTTGGGGCCCTGCGTTCCTGAACAATTTTAACCCTTCTGCCTGGGATCCTGAGTGAAAATTTGCAAATATTTGGTTGGTGCATAATTATCAGGCGTTAAGTAAACAATATTTATTATGAAAGAAAGAAATATAACAATTCAACAATAACATTTTTAAATGATTATTCCGGAGCGTGTGATTATCGACACGCATTTTCATAATCTGAAAATATAATAATATTTCTATTAAAAAAGTGAACAAAACTGCAACTGATAATTATATTATACACCAACCCAATATATATATAGAGAGAGAGATAGATAGATAGATAGATAGATAGATAGATAGATAGATAGATGTATGTGTGCGTGTCTGTGTGTATGTCTGTGTGTAAAAGACAATAGGAAAACTGTAATATTAGCCAATGCATTTTGTCCAATGTGAACTTTTTCAAGGCAAAAACGAAATGAATTTATTAAAACAAAGTAACTAATAATAACAAAACAAAATGTCCTTAGCAACTGGAAGAAGATTTTGTTTTGTTATTATTAGTTACTTTGTTTTAATAAATTAATTTCGTTTCTGCCTTGAAGGGGTCCACATTAGACGAAACGCGTCGGCTAATATTCCAGTTTATATATATATATATATATATATATATATATATATATATATATATATATATATATATATATATATTGGGTTCGTGCATAATATATATATATATATATATATATATATATGTATATATATTACAGTTTTCCATTGTCTTTTACATTTATAAGTATTGTCTTTTTCTACAAGTTAACTCTGTGAAATGTTTCATATATATATATATATAATTATTTATTCGAAGATTATAATATGAATATATTATAAAATCACTACAAAAATAGCCATTTTGTTTCAACACTTCTGGTGTCGTTTCAAGTGATTGTGTTGAATTCATTTCTGGAGTGATTTTATAACATATTTATGTTATAATTTTCGAATAAATAATTATTGTATTGAGCAATCTTTTAAGAATAGTATTTGTTGGTTATTGAAGTTTATTCCGTATACACCAATCCTGTACTTGGATATATATATATATATATATATATATATATATATATATATATATATATATATATATATATATATATATATATATATATATCTTTATCTATCTATCTATATATGTATTTATATATATATATATGTGTCTATATATATATATATATATATATATATATATATATATATATATATATATATATATATATATTGAGACATGTTCATAGAATAATGTAGGCAAGTTTTTTCTACTTATATTCCATTGGATACTTTCATATTCACGGACAAGCTTTTTGGTGACATTATTAAAGGAAGAGAGAAAGAAATCACCGAGGATTTGTATTTATAAACAGGAAACACCAATTTTTATTAACAAATATGTCTCCGACAAAAACGCCTGATAATTATGCACCAACCCAACAGTTTTTATGTCCTGCTTCAAGGTAGATATAAAAATATGACAACCAACAGTGAAACACAATGCAAGTATTGGCTGGGCATCTAGTCATTTTTCCCTACCCCCCACCCCGAAAAGCGGTGGTCAGAGTTCAAGGGGTTAATAATACAAGTCATATCCCTGTTACGAATATTCCCGACGTTACCGAACTATACGATGATTAATAACTCTAGTTGTACTATGATTGCAACTAGAATTACTATTGAAATTACCCCAACAATTGCTACTATAATGTCTGGTAAAAATTATGAAAACAACATAAGATGTTTAACCTGGTCATTTTTTTTTTAGCAGAAAATAAAATTGTAGCAGTTACGAGAAAAAAAGACATCTTCTTATTTAATAACGCACATTCTGGCTTCATAAATATATGTTCAACAAACCAGAATAAATCATATATATAGCAATGGTAAAAAAGAAAAAAATGTAGAAGGAAATATAGTGGAATAGGTGAAAGAAGGGTGCTAATCTATCAATCTATCTATCTATCTATCTATCTATCTATCTATCTATCTATCTATCTATCGCAGTCGCTTTCTTATCTATCTATCTATCTCAGTCTCTTCATATTTATCTATCTGAATTGTTCCTATCTATCTATCTATCTCAGTCGCTCTCTTATCTATCTATCTATCTATCTCAGTTGCTCTCTTATCTATCTATCTATCTATCTCAGTCGCTCTCTTATCTATCTATCTAAGTCGCTCTCTTATCTATCTATCTATCTATCTATCTATCTATCTATCTATCTATCTATCTATCT
Organism: Acanthosepion esculentum; assembly: GCA_964036315.1. Lineage (NCBI taxonomy): Eukaryota > Metazoa > Mollusca > Cephalopoda > Sepiida > Sepiidae > Acanthosepion > Acanthosepion esculentum. The sequence continues at coordinate 813,849 of OZ038518.1, read as the reverse complement.
CAGTCTCTTCATATTTATCTATCTGAATTGTTCCTATCTATCTATCTATCTATCTATCTCAGTCGCTCTCTTATCTATCTATCTATCTATCTATCTCAGTCGCTTTCTTATCTATCTATCTATCTCAGTCTCTTCATATTTATCTATCTGATTTAGTTTTTATCTATCTTTCTATCTATCTATCTATCTATCTATCGTAGTCGCTTTCTTATCTATCTATCTATCTATCTATCTATCTCAGTCGCTCTATTATCTATCTATCTATCTATCTATCTGTCTATCTATCTATCTAAGTCGCTTTCTTATCTATCTATCTATCTCAGTCTCTTCATATTTATCTATCTGAATTGTTCCTATCTATCTATCTATCTCAGTCGCTCTCTTATCTATCTATCTAAGTCGCTCTCTTATCTATCTATCTATCTATCTATCTATCTATCTATCTATCTATCTCAGTCTCTTCATATTTATCTATCTGAATTGTTCCTATCTATCTATCTATCTCAGTCGCTCTCTTATCTATCTATCTATCTATCTATCTATCTCAGTCGCTTTCTTATCTATCTATCTATCTCAGTCTCTTCATATTTATCTATCTGAATTAGTTTTTATCTATCTTTCTATCTATCTATCTATCGTAGTCGCTTTCTTATCTATCTATCTATCTATCTATCTCAGTCGCTCTCTTATCTATCTATCTATCTATCTGTCTATCTATCTATCTATCTAAGTCGCTTTCTTATCTATCTATCTATCTATCTCAGTCTCTTCATATTTATCTATCTGAATTGTTCCTATCTATCTATCTATCTCAGTCGCTCTCTTATCTATCTATCTATCTATCTATCTGAGTCGCTCTCTTATCTATCTATCTATCTATCTATCTATCTATCTCAGTCGCTCTCTTATCTATCTAAGTCGCTCTCTTATCTATCTATCTATCTATCTATCTATCTATCTATCTATCTCAGTCTCTTCATATTTATCTATCTGAATTGTTCCTATCTATCTATCTATCTATCTATCTATCTCAGTCGCTCTCTTATCTATCTATCTATCTATCTCAGTCGCTTTCTTATCTATCTATCTATCTCAGTCTCTTCATATTTATCTATCTGAATTAGTTTTTATCTATCTTTCTATCTATCTATCTATCTATCTATCGTAGTCGCTTTCTTATCTATCTATCTATCTATCTATCTCAGTCGCTCTCTTATCTATCTATCTATCTATCTGTCTATCTATCTATCTAAGTCGCTTTCTTATCTATCTATCTATCTCAGTCTCTTCATATTTATCTATCTGAATTGTTCCTATCTATCTATCTATCTCAGTCGCTCTCTTATCTATCTATCTATCTATCTATCTATCTATCTCAGTCGCTTTCTTATCTATCTATCTATCTCAGTCTCTTCATATTTATCTATCTGAATTAGTTTTTATCTATCTTTCTATCTATCTATCTATCGTAGTCGCTTTCTTATCTATCTATCTATCTATCTATCTCAGTCGCTCTCTTATCTATCTATCTATCTATCTGTCTATCTATCTATCTATCTAAGTCGCTTTCTTATCTATCTATCTATCTATCTCAGTCTCTTCATATTTATCTATCTGAATTGTTCCTATCTATCTATCTATCTCAGTCGCTCTCTTATCTATCTATCTATCTATCTATCTGAGTCGCTCTCTTATCTATCTATCTATCTATCTATCTATCTATCTATCTATCTCAGTCGCTCTCTTATCTATCTAAGTCGCTCTCTTATCTATCTATCTATCTATCTATCTATCTATCTATCTCAGTCTCTTCATATTTATCTATCTGAATTGTTCCTATCTATCTATCTATCTATCTATCTATCTCAGTCGCTCTCTTATCTATCTATCTATCTATCTCAGTCGCTTTCTTATCTATCTATCTATCTCAGTCTCTTCATATTTATCTATCTGAATTAGTTTTTATCTATCTTTCTATCTATCTATCTATCTATCTATCGTAGTCGCTTTCTTATCTATCTATCTATCTCAGTCTCTTCATATTTATCTATCTGAATTAGTTTTTATCTATCTTTCTATCTATCTATCTATCTATCTATCGTAGTCGCTTTCTTATCTATCTATCTATCTATCTATCTCAGTCGCTCTCTTATCTATCTATCTATCTATCTGTCTATCTATCTATCTAAGTCGCTTTCTTATCTATCTATCTATCTCAGTCTCTTCATATTTATCTATCTGAATTGTTCCTATCTATCTATCTATCTCAGTCGCTCTCTTATCTATCTATCTATCTATGTATCTCAGTCGCTCTCTTATCTATCTATCTATCTATCTATCTATCTATCTATCTATCTATCTCAGTCGCTCTCTTATCTATCTATCTAAGTCGCTCTCTTATCTATCTATCTATCTATCTATCTCAGTCTCTTCATATTTATCTATCTGAATTGTTCCTATCTATCTATCTATCTATCTATCTATCTCAGTCGCTCTCTTATCTATCTATCTATCTATCTATCTAAGTCGCTTTCTTATCTATCTATCTATCTCAGTCTCTTCATATTTATCTATCTGAATTCGTTTTTATCTATCTTTCTATCTATCTATCTATCTATCGTAGTCGCTTTCTTATCTATCTATCTATCTATCTATCTATCTATCTCAGTCGCTCTCTTATCTATCTATCTATCTATCTGTCTATCTATCTATCTAAGTCGCTTTCTTATCTATCTATCTATCTCAGTCTCTTCATATTTATCTATCTGAATTGTTCCTATCTATCTATCTATCTCAGTCGCTCTCTTATCTATCTATCTATCTATCTATCTATCTATCTCAGTCGCTCTCTTATCTATCTATCTATCTATCTATCTATCTCAGTCGCTCTCTTATCTATCTATCTAAGTCGCTCTCTTATCTATCTATCTATCTATCTATCTATCTCAGTCTCTTCATATTTATCTATCTGAATTGTTCCTATCTATCTATCTATTTATCTATCTATCTATCTATCTATCTATCTCAGTCGCTCTCTTATCTATCTATCTATCTCAGTCTCTTCATATTTACCTATCTGAATTGTTCCTATCTATCTATCTATCTATCTATCTATCTATCTATCTCAGTCTATTCATATGTATGTATGTATGAATCTATCTCTCTGGATCACTTCGTTTCCTATCTTTCCCTCTTTCTCTCTCTCCCTCTCTCTCTCTCTCTCTCTCTCTCTCTCTCTCTCTCTCGATATATATATATATATATATATATATATATATATATATATATATATAGGGAAGAATTTATAGTTGTTCCAACGAGAGAAAAGTGTATATATTAAAAGAAGAGAGAAACCGCAAACATTTTTATTGTAATGTGGATTGTTTTTTTAAATATATATTATGCATTATTTTCCATAATTTTGCAACACGTGTTTCGTGTCTCGCGACCTTCTTCAGGCAAAAAGCGAATATTTCCACATATTATTAAAATGAATTCCTTTTCCTTATGTTTTTCGATATTAAACATTCTCGATGGTAAACATTCTCTTTTTTCTGTGGTAGTGACACAAATGGCTTACTTGAACTGGTAGTGAGAAAGTTCTTCTGCGTGGAGGGTAATAAAACAATTGATCCCTCACTTCATGGCTACGGTAGTTTCTATACATTTATATTCCAGAGAATGGAAATAAATATAAAAGACATGCCTGTGTAGCTAATCAGTATTTCATTGATTGATTGATTCGTTTTCTCCGGCTTATCAACAAACAAGAAATTATAGGGTGGATATAAAGTGGGGGACCAATTCTATATTAACAATATATAAACTGATCCCTCACTTTGTGGCCACTGTCGTTTCTATATGTTAATATTCCATAGAATCTAAATAAATAAAAAATACATGCCCGTTTACCTAATCAGGATTTCATTGATTGATTGATTCGTTTTCTACAGCTTATCAACAAAGAAGAAAATATAATGTGTATATAAAGTGGGGGACCAATTCTATATTTTCATTTAAATGGCTTAAAAAATAAATTATATCATTAATTTAAGTAATTTAATCTACACTATTTACTTTATTCGGACTATTGTCCTCATCTTTGTTGCTATATTTATCACAACGTTTCGACCGTTGTATGTTCCGGTCTTCTTAAGGTGGTTGGAATGTCGAACTGAACCCTTAAGGTACAGTGGATAAATGCGTTGGTTAGATCCAGTGACAGGATCCAAAGTGTCGTGTGTTCAATACCTGCTAAGGCAGTGGAGGACTTGGAGAGGTGAATTAACAGGAGATAACTGATAAGTGACATCCATTAGACATGGTGAATAGAACTAGAAAAGTCTACCCCAGCGAGCAAAATAAAGGGTTCGGTTCGACATTCCAACCACCTGATGAAGGCCGGAGCGTACAACGGCCGAAATGTTGTGATAAATATGGTAACAATGATCAGGACAATAGTCCGAATAATGCCCAGCCAGGAATAGCATACATAATACCTCATCTCAGAGATATAGACAGATACTAATTTGATCTTGTTTGTTTAAAGCCAATTGCATGAATCCAGAATGTTCAGCAACATAGATAAAAAAAGTTATTGCGTCTTATGTTGTTTTGTTTTTTTAAGTTTTGTGCCGCGTTGTGGTGTGATGGATATTGTCGGGTAATGAGAACTTGGTGGGCCGAGTTCGAATCCCAGTCGAGTTCGTTATATCCACTTACGCACAGATACTGTTGGAAAAAATATAAATTCATCTATTCCCCTCACTGCTATGGGCTGAATATCGGGACTGACTGGGATCTATAGCCTTGCTTGCCAACCAGTCTTTCGTAGAAAGAAATGGCAACCTACTGCAGGAAAAATATTCTGCTCGTCAGTTATGTATCTAAAAATACACGATAACCCCAGCGTGTATCACTTAACTGATTGAATGACACACACACACACACACACACACATATATATATAGACTGTTTCGCTGTATCACAGCTCTTCAGTGTGGCTAGACGTCCGGTTGCCTTTAGCTAGGATCGAAACCCGACTGAATTGGCGTCAGCCGGAAATTCTACCACTAAGCCGTCTGGATGAAAGTGAAATTTAGCGTATTTATTTTTAGATATTTGAAATGGGAAGGTAGCCCAGTGCTTCGAACGTTCACTTTCCGAGATACGAGTTCGAATCTCACCATGGCTGTCTTGTCAATAGATAAACACACAGTGACCGACAGGACTCAATTCGCTTTTGCCTAAGACTCACGTTATATTAGCCTTAATAGTCACTGTTTAGAAACCCACACTTCCTTCCCCAGAGAGCTCAACCGAAATTAATTTTTCAGGATCCTATTTGAAATGGGAAGGTAGCCCAGTGCTTCGAACGTTCACTTTCCGAGATACGAGTTCGAATCTCACCATGGCCGTCTTGTCAATAGTTTTCAGCCACTTTTGAAAGTGGCTGAAAACCATACCGCCGGTTGGGCTAAATGTTGCGAGTGAAAATGGGTGAACGGAAATATTTGGTGAGCCGTTGATGTTTGTGCTAGTCACAAGTCATCGTGACCGAAGCTGTGAGCGGACTGGCCATGGTTACACTGTTGATCCCTCCAGATAATGCGCTCTCACCCAGGAACTAACTTAAGACCGACTAACCATCGTTGCAGTATAAACCACAAAGACGCCTGAGTAGTAACCTGTAATAGGGATTTGCTGGCCCCTCGTATTCGGGTATGCGTGACTCCGATGATCAGCCAATGCCTATTGCAAAAGTCTGCAACAATGATTCCTCTCTCTCTCTCTCTCTCTCTCTCTCTCTCTCCCCCTCTGTATATATATATATATATATATATATATATATATATATATATGTATGTATGTATGTATCGGGGAGAGAGAAAGAGACAGAGAAAAAGAAAGAGAAAGAGAGGGAGAGAGTGAAAAAAATAAGAAAGTGATATGAATCTTTGCTTACGTCTGTGAGATTTTTGTTCTGAGAAAATCCAAAGCCTTGGTCTTTAGTTATATTTTTACCTGAAACTCTCATAACGCCAAGAGCCAAATTCTCTCGCGATAGCATCACAAATGCTTCGGGCCTTTCTACACATATGCTGCACACACACACACACACACACAATCGCACACACACACACACACATATATATATATATATATATATATATATATATATATATATATATATATATATATGTATCTATATGTGTGTGTGTGTTTTAGTCGTTTTAACAGATTTAATTTCCTTCTTAATTTGTAAATGTTATTTACTAAACCTAGCTTAGTTTGGCACAAGGCCATAATCATTGGGTGCTCTATTTAGAAAGAACTCTCGGCAGAATAACACCATTTCGAGAGATGATTACCACACTCCCCCCATCGACTCCAGCAATGCCTGTCAGAATAGGTTCTTCCAGAAAACAAGTCTGGCTTTCACTTTAACCTCTCCAGCGTGAACATGAAAAAGGCCAACGGACAACATCGAGCTCTCTATATGGTCTTTGTTGACTTCACGAAGACTTTTCACCCGGTTGACGGGGAGATGCTGTGGAAAGTCCTGTATGTATGGCTGCCTGGATATTTTTGTGGAGAATATTCTCATCTATCTCAAATTTATACCTACTGCATTGTAAGTGACTTTATAATTGGGATCCATTTTCAATTATTTTACTATCTTACCATTTGCAGGGAATTAGATGTAATATCTACCCGCCAGTATGGCAGTGAATGTAGGAGAATCGCAGATGAAGAAGAGACCTGAAGCAACACAAATTTTGTTCCATAGAACGATGCTAAAAATACCATGGACCGAATATGTGAGGAACGACGAAGTTTTAGAGCAAAGGGAAACAAAAACAACATTAACACTTAACATCAGAAAGAGACAGTTGAAAGTTTTAGGTCAGATAATAATAAAACAAAAGACAGCTTGGAAAATATGACACTCACGGTTCATACTGAAGGCAAAAGGGACGGAAGAAAACAGCGCATATCATCCCTAACGAGCTGGAAAAGGTTTAAGAGAGCTAACGAAAAAAGACAACATTTTTCAGCGTCTCTTGAAATAAATCACTAGCTTCTAAAGACCTTCAAAAAGTTTCGGCGTGAAGATTAATATAAAAACGTTGGAAAAACCTTGAGCGACCTCCTCTTAATGAGTCCAATACGGAGCCATCGATTGGTGCGCTATGAAATGACGTTCGCAGTTTCATCCTTTGTGTTCCTCAAGAAATTTAACCCTTCGGCCTGAGCTCCTGATTCAAAATTCGAAAATAATTCCTATGTCATATTTCACTGTTGGAAAAAATAGTTACCAGTGTTTACCTAACATACAACCGGCAGCTGGACATTAAGTCATTTTCCGCCACCTCTGTTCAAACGGTAGCTGGGCATTGAGTTCTTTTTCTGTACAACCCAACCGTTCAACCGGTAGCTGGGAATTACGTCATTTATCTCTGCAACTGTTTACCCGGTGTCTGGGAGTTAAGTCATTTTTCTCTACCACAGTTCAACCGGTAGCTGGGCATTTTGTCATTTTTCTAAAGCGGTGGTCATGGCTCAAAGGTTTAATTATATCGGTAGTCCGATCTATACGGATGTCACTCTCAGGCAGGAAACCAGTTGACGTATCGAGGTAACGCTGCCGCTTTGGTGGCCTTGAGAAGCCTACTGTAGAGGTATCAGACTCGTCACTAAGCGCATGGTCTGCATCTCAACATATTGTTTTGCATCCCTAATTTTATGGGGTCAGCATCACTATAGCTCAGTGATAGCAAACTGTCGAGTAGTTTGCAGTTTTGCCATTTGTGATAGATCATGGATATCTCGTTTGAAGAATGTCATCAACACCAAAGTCCTTGTCAGTCTCACACCGTCCGCTGAAATGAAATGGAACAATTACATTGAATCAATAGCTTCATCCACCGCAAGGAAAGTTGGTTCCTCGTGTCGCGCCAAAAGGTTTTTCTCGCCTGAGTCCATCCTTCAAATCTACAAGTCAGATCTTCGCCCTTGCATGGATTACTGCTGCCATATATGGTCTGGTGCCCCCGCTTTAACGTCCTCGACAAGATCCAGAGACGGATATGCAGTGTGGTTGGTCCTGATCTGGCTTTTCTACAAATACTTTCACGGTAACTGCTCCGACGAGCCACTATCACTAGTTCCCAGACTGCATGAATTTAAGCGTGCTAGTAGGCTGGCATCTCAGTCCCACCCTTTCAGTGGTCGAAACGGTTAAATGTAACCGTCTCTTCTACTCCAATAGCTTCATGTCTCGCACCTCCCGTCTGTGGAATTCCCTTCCTATTACTTGTTTACCTCATAGCTATAATTTCCATCTATTCAAATGTAATGTCAATCGACATCTCCAGATGCCTTGAATTATCCACTGCCCTTCACTTCATCCTTTCCTCCATCACACCTCTTTACTCTCGTTCCCACTCTGTAACCCCCTGCGTACTAGAGGCATCACGCCTTGCTTGGAGTGAAATGCTTTTAAAAAAAATAGAAACAAACATACCAATGGTCGTGAATTGATCCTGTTCTATGTATTCCTTGCATATGTAATTAATATATTTGAAAACTTTCGTATTAGTTAATATTTATTTATTAAATTTTTATTTATTTTTATTTTTTTTTGTTCTTAACTATAAATGCCCCACCCCCACCTATTTGATGCTGCGTTCCTTGTGTATGTATATGTAACTTTTTAATGTATTTCCAAAAGTTTTATTTTAAATTATTTATTTAATGTCTTGTTTTCGTTTTTTTTTTTTATTAATTTGTATTTCTGTTTTTGGCTTTTTGTTAACCGTCCCCCCCGCCCCCGCCGTCTTATTTTAGAAGTAACTATCTGAGAATTTGCTTTTTTTTTTTCGTCTGTAATATCCAACCGTGCGTTTGGCCGGTCTTTGCAAAGCCTGTTGAATGAATAAATCGGACCGTTTCTTCACCGTGTCGATTGAAAAATTCTCCATTTTGGCATTGCTGCTAGCCCCCACTGTTTAGGGGTGAGGACTAGCAACAGTAAAACTAAGATGGACTGGGCATGTTTATAGTTTGGGCGACTCTCGATTGCGAAAAAATCGTTCTGTATTGTGAAGTTAGGTGGGGGGAAGCGACGGTGATGCGGACAAAGGCTCCGTTATAAAAGCTGCATCAAGTGGGACCTGAAAACGATGCAGATCGATATAAATAACTGGGGACCGCTGACTTCATATTGGAGCAGCAGCAATAGAAGCATCGAGGCCAGCAGTTACCAGTGAGCATCCGACCAGAGAGATGACCGTCACGCGGTTCAATCCACCGGACCTAGATGAATCCCCCTCCCCACCGCATCTTCGTCGAATACGACGGAGAGTCGATGTTTAGGTTATTTATGCTTAGGGTCATGTCATGTTGAAACACCCGTTCTAGCTCGATCAACGAACTTAACGTTTAGCCTGGTCAGTATCAGAGTTTTGGATTACAAGGTGCTGTAAGATTTTCCGAATGTAGCTTAGATGTGACACTAGACCGGATATGTTGAGCTCCCAGTGAGGAACAAACTCACTACCAACTCAAAATTGGTCTAGCGAGAAAAGCTTGCTAATTATTACACCACGTCGAAGCGCTCCAATCAGCATGCAAATGTAACGATCTTTAATTAATTAAGATCTCGACTAATGCGCATTTGATAAATGCGTTTACGATTAGTGTACTAAATCTTTACATACCAAAATTCAGTTAGTACATATATAATACTCTATTAGTCCGGTAAAACATTCTTCAGTTTAACTATAGTAATTGGAAATCGATTTTTTATAGATTAATTACAAATTTTTTATAATTTTTTATAGATTAATTACAAATTTTCTAAGATTTAAAAATGGCAAATGGGTATTTTGTTTATTTTGTTTGTCAAGTATTACGTTATCTAAAGAATTTTAGTAGTGTGAAAAAAAATGAAAGGTTATAAAGAGATAAATTTTATATGAGCCGATAATAAAAATACATATTTTTTTCCATTAAAAAATTTTCACTATTTGATTTTTTTTTCTTGTGTTTATTTTGAAGGTCTTAAAAAGAAATATCTGATTTTTGTTAAAAAAAGATTTGGACGATTTAATTAGAAACAGAAATTTACATTTATTAAAAATATCGGAATATACAAATTGTATGCATTTACTATGGAAAGATTATGAATAAAAAAATCAGGTTAAAATACAATTGATTATATGTTTGGAAAATTTGAAAGGGCAATTTCTCAGTACCGCCAATTATATGAAGAACAGAAGAACAGAAGAATAGAAGAATAGAAGAATAGTATGCGCCAAACCATTCCGAATGAGGTTTTCATAAAAAATCAGCTTAATGAACATTAATTAATCGCATTTTTATTGTATCTTACTATATGTACCTACATTTTAATTAAAAAGTACGCAAATTTAGAAATTAATTGTAAATGAGATTAAAAATTCAGGTACAAATAACATTATTTCCTATAAGTCATTATATTCGATAAATGCGTTTCGGATTAGTATGTATCTTTTAATGTACACATTAGCCGAACTAACTCAGTCAGTTATGTGCCATGCGTGATACACGCTTAGGCGATCATGTATCTTTCGATACATGGATGACGAGGTAGATTTCTTTCTGTAGGAGACCCGTTGCCATGGAAGGCTTATAGAACCCTGTCTGTCATGCTATTTACCCATAGCTGGTAGGAAAAGAAGTGGATCCATACCTTTCCCACGTCAATTAGTCAGTTATGTGCCATGCGTGATACACACTTAGGTGATCATATATCTTTCGATATATGACTGACGAGGCAGATCTTTTTTGCTGCAGTAGGCTGCCATTTCTTTCTGTGGTAGACCAGTTACCGTCCAAGGCTATATAACGCGGTCTGTCCTGCTATTTACCCATAGCTGGGGGTAAAAGAGGAGGATTCATACCTTTCCCGAAGTTAATAGCACGTCAGTCAGTCAGTTATTTGCAATGCATGATACACGCTTAAGCGATCATGTATTTTTCGATACATGACTGACGCGGTAGATTTCTTTCTGCGGTAGACCAGTTGCCATGGAAGGCTATAGAACCCGCTTTGTCCTGATACTTACCCAGAGCTGGTGGGGGGAGAAGAGGATTCATGCCTTTCCCGAGGTCAGTCAGTTATTTGCAATCATGATATACGCTTAGGCGATCATGTATCTTTCAATACATGGATGACGAGGCAGATTTCATTCCGTGGTAGACGCGTTGCTATCCTAGGCTATAGAACCCGGCTTGTCCTGCTATTTACCCATAGCTGCAAATTACCGAGTTGAAATTAATTATTTCACCCAATTAGAGTTAATCAAATTAATTTTAAAAATGGACAGTTATAAAAATGTTATAATATGAGCCTATAGTAAAAATACATATTTGAATATTTGTCTCTATTAAAAAAAATTTCAATATTTTGATATTTGTCATGTTTATTTTGAAGGTTAAAAGAAATTTCTGGTTTTCGTAAAAAAAATGTCCGATTTAATTATTAGGTCATCTCATAAGTTCTGTCCGGATTTTAACGTTTTGTTAAAATTAACGAAATTTAAAGAATATTTTATAATGTCTAATGGAGCTGAACATTATTTTTATGTTTAGATGCATTTAAACTGATCAAATTTTATTTCAGAGAACAATAAAATTAAATTGTGTTTGATTAAAACCCTGCTAACATGGAAGTACCCAAGAATCATTTGAGGCACATAATGCTTTATGAGTTCAAGAAAGGAAACTCAGCAGCCGAGGCGGCTAGAAACATTCACTAATGTTCATGGAGAGGAATGTGTGAATGAAAGAACTTGCAGAAGATGATTTGCAAAATTCAGAGGTGGAGATTTCATCCTTAAAGATGAAGATCGAACCGGACGTCCGGTTGAGTTTGATGAAAAGTTTCTGAAGCAGCCCTTGAAGAAAATCCTGTTTTCTCAGTTGAGGAATTGGCAGTGGTTCTCAGATCAAACCTTACAACTGTTCATCGTCTTCTTCAACAACTTGGAAAAGTTCCTAAACTTGGAAAATGGGTGCCTCATGAATTGTCTGAAAACCTCAAATCCCGAGTTGACATCTCCATTCTCGCCAACTTGTTTCACCTTTTTTGGAGAGACTTGTGACTGGTGACGAAAATGGATCTTTTATCGAAATGTTAAGCGTCGTAGACAGTGGCTTGGTAAAGGGGAAGGACCCCAGTCACAGCCGAGAAGGGAACTTCATGGGCAAAATGTTCTTCTTTCAATCTGGTGGGATTGTCAAGGAATAATCCACTTTGAATTCGGAGAGAACTTATATGATGACCTGGTAGATACGGAAATTTACATTCATTGAAAAATATTGAAATATGGAAGATGTATGCATTTGCTATGTAAATATTATGAATAAAATTTTTTGGTTAAAATACCAATGATTATATGTTTGGAAAATTTGAAAGGGCAATTTCTCAGAACTGCCAATTATATGAAGAACAGAAGAATAGCATCCGGCAAGCCATTCTGAATATGTTTTTAAAAGAAATCAGATTAATAAATATTGATTCTTCGCAGAATTTTTATATCTTGTATTTATTTTCTAAGCGTAACTTAGATGTGACATACGTCCTGGGTATGACGATAAACTACATCCGCGTCCTGGGTATGACGATAAACTACATCCGCGTCCTGGGTATGACGATAAACTACATCCGCGTCCTGGGTGTGACGATAAACTGCATCCACGTCCTGGGTATGACGATAAACTACATCCGCGTCCTGGGTAAGACGATAAACTACGTCCGCGTCCTGGGTATGACGATAAACTACATCCGCGTCCTGGGTAAGACGATAAACTACATCCGCGTCCTGGGTAAGACGATAAACTACGTCCGCGTCCTGGGTAAGACGATAAACTACGTCCAACCAAAAGGCCGTCGATCCGATCAATCGACTGGTCATGTCATGCCCCATCACATCTAACCCATCCCAAAACAACTACAACTTACAATTAACTTTCCCACCCAAACACTACACTAAATATACTAACACCTTACCCTTAAAATGTGATGGGAAACAATGATGTTGCCAGCTATACGTTTTTGAAACAATGATGTTGCCAGCTATACGTTTGTGAAACAATGATGTTGCCAACTATACGTTTTTGAAACAGTTGTCAGCTATACGTTTTTGAAACAGTTGCCAGCTATACGTTTTTGAAACAGTTGCCAGCTATACGTTTTTGAAACAGTTGCCAGCTATACGTTTTTGAAACAATGATGTTTCCAGCTATACGTTTTTGAAACAATGATGTTGAAAACTATACGTTTTTGAAACAGTTGCCAGCTATACGTTTTTGAAACAATGATGTTGCCAGCTATACGTTTTTGAAACAATGATGTTGCCAACTATACGTTTTTGATATATTTAGTAAATACTGGATCTGGCATTAAATAACCCATAGTGGTTGATATGCCATAAAACCTCACACAAACAAACAATTAGATGTGACACAAGGCTGAAAGTATAGGGTATCCGATATGGATACCCTATACTTTCAGAAATTGTTACTATTCAGTTGTAACTGTTTTAGCGAGACAATTTTGTTAACCATTACACCACGCCGATGTACCTAATAGTATCTTCTGATATATACCTATATTTTAATTTAAATGAAAGCAAATTTATTGTGAATGAGACTAAAATTTGAGGTAAAAATTACACAATTTCCTGTGTTACTATATTTGATTAATGCGATATCGACTGGTGCGTATCTCGTAATGTACATATTAGCCGTACTAATCGAGGGACTTGTGTATATCACAAACGGAAATAGACCAAAACAATGTAAAAAAAAAATCGTTGAAAAATTATGAAAAAATATTTAAAATAAGTCGTAAAGAATAGGAAAACAAATAGTTGGTAAAATCTAATGCCGAAATGACGTTACGCAGTGGTAATCGATCACACTGCTAAGCTGTAAGGTTAGGTTAGGTTGGACCATTTAATGACATAACAACTATTGGTCGCGTATTTTGAATAGGGCACCCGGTGAGGATCAAACTTACTACTAATGTAGTAAACTAATTTTATCTTTAATTTAAAAAATAAAAACATATCTAAGTTGTTTCTTAAAGGTATTTCTTAAAAAAATGCAACGGGGTGACTAAAATTTTCCTGTAGCGTATAAATGAGCAAGATGTATTATGCTGTGAAAAATGTTCTGGGGCGACACAGTGAATCACCTTTAATAGCAGTAGACGTAGTATATGTCAGGTTACTGTTGTTCATTTGACTAATTCTCGGGTAGCTTGAATAATTTTACGATATGTGCATTCTTGCGAGGTTATTTAATATCGATTATTGTATGGAGGCACTCAGTGAGAATCGAACGCGCTTGGTCAGTAGTAATTTTAGATTAGGTTGGTTGATTTTCCACCCTTTGTTAGGACATTTAATGTTTAATTTTGTATGGGGCACCCGGTGAGGATCAAACACACTACTCTGTAGTAATGTTAAGTTACTCTGGTTCATTTTACTACATGTCAACCATTGTTGGAGTATTTAATGTCACATTTTGTATGGGCTCCCCAGCGAGGATTGAAATCATTACATAAAACTTGTAGCGTTATTAATTTTACGATATGGGATCTCTTTGCGTGTTATTTAATAACGAATGCTGTATAGGATCGAACTCGCTTGTTATGCTCTGCCCGTCTAGCCGCGCTCATCTTTACCAGACGGCAGTAAATATGCTGGAAATAAGTTTTTGAAGCCATGCTGTTTAAATGTGAAGTGAGCAATATATGGCAGAAGACAGCTAAGGTCGAGAAATGTTTAGCATACAGATATGGCTATAAGAAGATTTTTTATTTTGAATTTATAAGCAACTAAGGAATTTAACTAATGTTTTGCTTGCTTATTTTTTTTTTACGTAAGAATTAGTATTCAAGTTACTTAAATGTGTTATGCTTGGGGCTAATGTATGGAAATGAAGGTCATTTCAATTTTACGAAACTAGTAGAGTAAAAAATAACGATTTTAGTAATTATCTCAGACGCATTGGTGTTACAGGGAGTGAAAGAGAATAAGAAGACTTAGTGGAGGGGAGTGAGGAAAGGACAATAATGGAACACGGTTCAGGAAGATAGAAAATTGCGTTTAATGTTTTGAAGATTGTAGATGACAGAGAACCAAGAACTGACAAGAGAGTCTCACGGGAGCGAAGTGTGAGAAAAAATATAGAGAAGACGGTTGAATTTAATTAGGGGTTGCCAATCTAATAGACACGCTTATATTCATGCAGTCGAGACACCGGCGGCAAAAAGCTCATCAGTATAGTGTGTTATACATCTTTAACGTAGTCTGAATGTAGAAATCCAACGTAGTAAGTAATTTGTTGAATGAAACAGCACCAATATCTAGTAGCAGCTATTCAGGAATTCTAAAGGTCTTCCATATCAGAGGCTGGCAGTAGATATTCGGAGAGAGTAGAAAAGCGTAGTTCTGCGGGTCTTTCATCTGACTGGTTAGTAGTGGATATTCCGAGAAAACAAAATGGCCGCCTTTATACACGTCGGATTGAATATTCCACGTCTTAGTCTTCTATGGGTGGACTATAAAATTAGTCAGCTCATTTTGGTTTGCTCACTAGTATATAGAGTATCCAAAAATTGTGACATAGTGGGCATGAAAATATTTGTAGAAAAGACAGAGGGAATCCCAGACACGTCGGTGGGGAAGTGACTGAAGTCGAGATGCCGGGTCCTTCTTTGAATATTGTTAAGAATTCTGAGATATACAGGAGGAGAAGCATGTCAGATATGACAGCGGTATTCGATGCACTAATGAATGGTAGATTTACACTACAGCTGAAAAGTTTGCAGAGCCTTAAAATGAGATATTTTATAAAGTAACACATATAATTTCAGTAACTACATCGTATATGTAATTATTTTTTTGTCTTTCTCCAGGTTAATCATTACTACCAAAAGTTCAAATTTGGATTCCTCTGTTCAAAATACACCTGGCTAAATTATGAATATTTTGTATGATAAATATGATATCTTGTTTTCACCATAAACCCTGCAGTAGACGTTTCGGAATTGCGAAAGTTTTCGGCGACACTAAATGTAAATACAGGTTCTAAATGTCAGCTAAGCACTGACTAATATTGTAGCTGTTTCCGTTTGAAGAAGAAAAAAAGATTCTCTCATTATAACAGCATTTCAAGTTTTTTTCATTTATTTTTTAAATTTTGAAGTAATATGCCCAAGATGACAAAATTAAAGCGGTTAAGCTTTGGGTTGAGGGCACAAACTGAAATTTTATTCAAAGAATGCTACTCTCAAAGACAAATTGCCAAAAAGTTGAAAACTTTTAGACATGGGGGTGCAACATTAGTTACAAAAGCAGTTAGAAACTGGTAAAAATGTTAACTTGCTTATTGAGAGCAAAAGAAATACAAGGAAAACTACTCCAGAGTTGACAGTTGATCTTAATTCTTTCTCGACAGCAACCAGTATCAATCTCAACTTTGAAAAATTCACTCGGTGGGTGTATAGACATAAAAAGAACCACTGTTACGAAACGTCGATACGCAGAATGAATTGTCAGGGCAAAAAACATAAGAACAGGACATGGCTGCTCGGTCTCACGCTGTCCGCTGATCTGAGATGGAACAAATACATCGAGTCAATTATATCATCCACCGCAAGGAAAGTTGGCTCCCTTTGCCGAGCCAGGAAATTTTTCTCCCCGGAATCGATCCTCCAAATCTATAAATCGACCATTCGCCCTTGCATGGAGTATTGCTGCCATATATGGTCTGGAGCCCCTGCTGTTTGCCTCAGGGTTCTTGATAAGATCCAGAGACGGATATGCAACGTAATTGGCCCTGATCTGTCATCTCGTCTGCAGTCGCTCTCTCACAGACGCGACGTTGCCTTGCTCTGTCTTTTTTACAAATAATTATACGGTAATTGCTCCGAGGAGCTGCTTTCGCTGGTTCCTAGGCCTCATGAATTTAAACGTCCCACGAGGCTGGCATCCCGTTCCCACACCTTCACCGTTGAAACTGTTAGATGTAGACGTCTCTTCTACTCAAATAGCTTCATGTCGCGCACATCTCGCCTGTGGAACTCCCTTCCTTATTTCTGTTTCCCTGACAAATACAAGCTCCAACTATTTAAGTGTAACGTCATTCGACATCTCCAGCTGCCTTGATCTATCCACTTCCCTTCTCCACATCCTTTCACCTTTCATTCCTATCTGCTCTCGCTCCAAATCTTCTGTAACCCCTTGCCTTGCCAAACAAAAAAAAATTTAAAATGGTGGCATGTATTGTGGAAGGACGAATCCAAATTTGAACCTTTGGTAGTAAGAGGAGAGTATACGCGAAAGGAAATCCAGGGGAAAGACTGAATGAGGATTGTGTAGTTACATCAGTTAAGCATGGTGGCAAATCTGTTATGGCGTGGGGTAGGTTTGGTGGGGAGAGGACTGAAGACTTGTTTCAGGTCAAGGGAATCATGAAACAAGAACAATATCATTCGATTTTGCAAAGAATTGCTGTACCAAATTAATTGGATAAGAAATTGGAAATAAATTCATTTTTCAAAAAGGCAACGATCCAAAACAATATTTCAATTTATATAAAAAATTAACTCGAGTTAAAAAAAAATTAAGTGACAAGTTTTGTAATTTAAGATATGTCTGCCTCAATCTTCTGACGTCTCTCGGATTGAATTAGTATGGGTGGAATTGGATAGGAGAGTTCGAAGAGAATACACAAATAGGGAGAGTGAGCTTTTCTGAGACTTGAAGAATATTTGGACACGTCTGCCATCTACTTTTTTCAAAAATGTTTGGAAAAAGTCTCATGAGTTTGCAAAACAGTAATTAAAGCAGGCGGCTGTTTTTATGAAGAAAAGAAAATATAATGCTGTTGTATGATAATTTGTTTTTATAGTTAAGTGCTTGTCAAAATAAAAACAAATACACTATAGTGACATAATTTTTATCTTATCGGGGTGACTAAAATTTTCCTGTAGTGTATATATGTGCTAGATGTATTCTGATGTGAAAAATGTTCTGGTGCGACACAGTGAACCAACACTAATAGCAGTAGACGTAGCAATTGATTTGCTATAATCGCTCGACGAAGACGTAGAATGTTTGTCTCTTGAAGTTTAGCAATTTTACGTTTTACTTCCTTTTTCATTGCCTAAGCCACATTGACGTCAGAAAAGGAACTATTTATGAGTTAATCAAATTTAAGTACATTCACTTATGAAAGAGTTATGAAAGAGATATATCTCTGATCTTGTTAGTTACAAAATGTTCATTCGAGGTGTTAACCGGAAAAAATCGGTCCAGGCATTAAAAAACATTTCCTTAGTCAATAATAATAATAATAATAATAATAATAATAATAATAATAATAATAATAATGTGTAGGACCTGTTACAATTCTATGGGACTACACAATACACACTGACAGAACAATCAAAGCCAACCGCCCAGACATTGTTATTAAAGACCACAAACAAAATAAGTGCCTCCTTATTGATATAGTAGTCCCTGCAGACTGCAATGTATCTTTGAAGATATTCGAAAAACTGGCAAAATACAAGAACCTTGAAATAGAAATCTCAAAAATGTGGCACATGGGAACATCAACAATCCCTGTTGTAGTTGGAGCCCTTGGACTGATTGGAAAAGATTCCAGTAGGCTGATTGAAGGATCCTTGGAAGTCCATGCCTGAAAGAGATACAAGAAATTGTTCTGACAAGTACAGCCCACATTTTACGAAGGGTTTTATCTATGTAATGATTTTTTTTTTTTTGCAGTGGAAAGTGTCATGATGCCATTTCTAACCTTAGGTCCCTGGGCGTGACCCGGAAAGAAATGTGTAAACAGACTCTCTTAAGTTGTTATTTGAGATAAGAGCTGGATGGATTCATGCTGCCTTGAATTCCCTTGGTCAGTTTGGCAGAGTTGTTGGTTCCTGGAGAGGGGATGTGTTTATGTTAAGTGTGTGTGTGTGTGTGTTATTTGGTTCATAAGGAGTGAGTGTGTATGAGGTGTGTAAGCGTGTATATTTCTGTGTGTGTGTGTTATTTTTTGGCTCATTAGGGTGTAAGTGAGTATGATATGTGTAAGTGTGTCTATTCGTGTGGGTGTGTGTATAAGTGTGAGGCCTCAACACCTCCGTAAGCATGTCTGTTTTTTGAGGGTGAGAAATGTGGGTATGTTTTGATTTGTAGGGTTATGTGTTGCTACTATCTATATTGTTTAATTTATGGTTTAACCCGGCTGGAAACAGGGTTTGTAAACGTCGTATCCACTTATTTTCATGCAACTCTAAAATCTTTCTACTGTTATCTGCTCTGGTCTTTTCTATTCTCTCAATTATAGTGAATTTGGAATGGGTTTTGAAATCGTGTTTTTCTAGGTGGAAATGTTGTTCTACAGGTAATAATTTTTCATGGGGAGTCGACTTAATTCGATTGCGATAATTATTCATTCTGTAGTGAAAGGGCCATTCAGATTTTCCTACATATTGTTTCTGGCATAGTGTGCATTCTAGAAGGTAAATTATGTTATGACTTCTACAGTTAGAATCATGGTAGATTTTGAAAGTAGATTTAGTGACTGAGCTAGTGAACGAATTTGTGTGTCTAATGTGGTTGCAGCATAAACTTCTTTTGTTGTTACATGGTTGGGAAAATCCTGTTGTTTTTGTTGTTAGTTTATTACGGATTACCTTGGCCCCTGAAATGTGGTTACTACCTATGATTTATTTTAGGTCCTTAGGTCTACGATATGCTAGAAGGCCGGGTCCCTTAAACAATTCTTTTAGGTCTGGTTTGAGATGTAGTATTTCCCATACATATATATATATATATGAGTTTAGATATCACATTTAGAAGTTTATATACCATTATCCGTAAGCATGATTATGCGTACGGACAAATTAAGTTGAAATACCGGTTCCCATATGAACAATGAAGTTAAGGAAAGTCGAGCCTGGTCAGTGTCTAGATAGGTGACTGCTTGGGAATACCAGGTGCTGTAAACTTGGATGTGCGGTTGGTGTAATGGATATGGACTCGGAATTAGAAATAGGAAAGCAGAGTTCTAATTCCAGTCGGGTTCTTTATATTCACTTACTTCCACGCAATTCGCCTTGTCTAAACTATTAATGTACCTCTTCAACATCAGCTATGGATTAATTAGTAAGTCTCGTATTAGTAGATCTTTATTATCTTCAAAACAATTCTTACAATATAAAATTGATAAAGTTTATGGCTTTAAATTACCTAAAAATGTTGGATTATAAATAAAGAAATGAATAAATCCTGTTCTTTTGTTTTTGCTTCTTGGTAACCATACATTCTACCACCTTACAATTGATAGCTAGTCCTTTCTTCTCGTTTTCCTTTACTACTTTTTCTAGGAGGTTCTATAGCATTCCTTCATTATCTGTCAAAAACACAGTGTCATCCGTGTGTTTCAGATTGTTACGATTCGGAATGTATCCATCGATACAATATTCTAATGATAATCGGGTCTCAGGCACCCTAAGGATACCCTTGCTGAAGAGGTTGATGGAATCCGGCGAGAAGATGCACCCTTGTCTTAGAACCTTTCTCTTTTTCTGTATCTATTAAATTTGTTTTCGGTCCGTATGCAGGCAGTTTTCTCCCAGTATAAGCTTTCGATTATTCTAATGTCCTTCCCCTGAAATATCATATTTCTAAAAGTTCAAACATATCTCTGTGCTTTATTGGTCAGAAGAATTTCGTCAGAGACACCGGAAAGGGTACCGAACGGTTACGTAATATCAGTCCTCCTTTATGGCAGTGGATAATGGACAATTTACTCACTGATGAAGAAGAGAGTTGAAGTCACATAATTATCGTTCTACAGAAGGATGCTGGGAATACCATGAAACGTCCATGTGAGCAACGACGAAGTTTCATAGAAAATAAAAACAAAAAGCTCACTTAATACGAGGAAAAAAGAGTTGAAGTTTTTTGGACAAATAATGAGGAAAGAGGGCTTGGAAAATTTGATACTTACAGGAAAGACTGAAGACAGGATGAATAGAGGATAACAACACATAAACTACCTATATTACGAAATGAACTAAGTCCGAAATTTTTTTTAACATATTTTATTGTTATACGTTATTTATATGCACAAATATTTAAGTAAATGCTCTGTTTATAATAAATTGTATTAACAAAATTTACCAGCCTCAATGTCATCTCTTGCATAATTGAACTTGATTTTAAAAAAAAAACAGAAGTCTCCAAATAACATTTTGTTTATAGTTAATTTGTTTCAACTTTCTTCAATAAATAATTGTCGGACTGAGTCCATTTCATAATATATGACATGATTCGTTTACGTTAAGGTACGCCTCGAGCAAATATAGACGTTCGGGGGAAATCATGGGAAGTTTGTAGTTTAAAAAACAGTTGAAGATTTGTGGACACATTTTAGTTCTTAAGGAGTGAGTGAGTATGATATGTGTAAGCGTGTATATTGCTGTGGGTGTGTGTTATCATTTGGCTCATTAGGGAGTGAGTGAGTATGATGTGTGTAAGTGTGTATATTCGTGTGGGTGTGTGTATAAGTGTGAGGCCTCAACACCTCCGAAAGCATGTATGTTTTGTGTGGGTGAGAAATATGGGTAGGTTTTTAATTTGTAGGGTTATGTATTACTACTATCAATATTGTTAAATTCATGGTTTAGCCCGGCTGGATAATGTGTTTTTAAACGTCGTATCCACTTATTTTCATGGAACTCTAAAATCTTTCTAATGTTATCTGCTCTGGACTTTTTAAACGTCGTATCCACATTTTGTTTATAGTTAATTTGTTTCAACTTTCTTCAATAAATAATTGTCGAACTGAGTCCATTTCATAATATATGACGTGATTCGTTTACGTTAAGGTACGCCTCGAGCAAATATGAACGTTCGGGAGAAATAATGGGAAGATTGTAGTTTAAAAAACAGTTGAAGTTATTTGGACACATAATGAAGAAAGTAGGCTTGAAAAATTTGATACTCACAAGACAGACCTACGACAGGAAGGACAGAGGATAACAACACATAACCTAGCTAGCGCGCGAATAAATGGAATGACGGGACAATATTTAAGAGAGATAACAAAAAGACAATATATATTAAGAGCTACAAAGGAGAGGAAATTGTGGAGAGCCGTTATCGTAAAGGGATACAGCACATAGAAGAAACAAAGGAAAAATGCTTCTCATATTAAAGTGTAGTTATACTGAAAGCTCAGAGTCAATGCAGTTTGCAGGATATATCACTGATCTTGCTAGTCGAAAAATGGTCATTGAAATCGTTATTCAAAAGATCCCAGTCTTTGCATTAAAAAGCATTTCTTTATTAAATAACGTATTTCATATCTTATCTAAGTTTAGCCACAATATTTTTCGCAATAATCACCTTGGGAACGTCATCGTACTATTTTCCTGAAAGAGGACAACCACCTCATGGGATTCCGTTCAATATTCTTAATTTAATCAAGTTCAATAATGTAAGAGGAATTATTGATCGTTCTGCGACTGTTCGTATAGAGGAATTCATTAATTTTCCCCACGAATTTTCTGGTGTTTTGCTGTTCTTGGACGTTTGTCATTTTGAACTGGCTCTCCGCCGTCCATCAAGAGTGATTGACACGCAAAAAGAATCCATCAATTCCGGCTTGCCGACGTTACTATACAATTGAAGCCTCCTAGGTTTTTAACAGCCAGCCACAGCCACTGGCAACCAGTGAGCATCGAACAATCAACGGTAAGCCTTCTTTGGTGCCTGTCCTGTTAAAGAATAGCTATACTCGACATTTCGAAGGGTGTATACAAGAGACAAGGACAGAAACTCCCAAGATCCTATTGCGACGAATTATCTTTGATTTAGGAATTTATTTTATTCCGAAAAAAAAAAGCTCATTTCAAAATACAGACACGAAAACAAATTCCTAGTATGCTACCTAAGATCACGCGCGGAATAGAATCACATGATCCAAATCTATTTATTATATCATACTCGAAGAAATATAAAATTATCCACACTTTCTTTAATTCATATATATATATATATATATATATATATATATTTGACATCCTTATGGGGTCGCAATCGCCGAATGTTAGTATCAAATTGTCGTATGTTTGTGGTGAGGAATGATTTCGCAACTGAAATCGACCTGTGAAACGGCAATTTCTTGTAAGATTTTTTTTAGTTGCGCATAATACGCACCCCTAATTTTACTTATTATTTTTTTTTAAATGCGTATTATACATGGGAATTTACGGTATTTATAGTAAATTGCTGATATTCACTGAACAGTGGGCGGACAGGTTCGCCTACGAAACACTGGAGTTGGGATGCTGAATGCAACATCAATCAGTTAAGTGACAAACTTACTTATCTTAATTCTATATATATATATATATATATATATATATATATATATATATATATATATATATATATATATATATAATTACATTCGAACATTTACGTTACCACTTGTGGTAACGTAAATGTTCGAATCCAATAACTTATAACTAATTATTACTCTACTTTTGTACTGAGCTTTCTTTTAATTAATATTATGAATTAATATTCGTTTGGTTCTCTTTATATATATATATATATATATATATATATATATATATATATATATATATATATATATATATATATATATATATATGAAAAGGGGAGAATATAAAAGAAAATAATCGATTATAATTATGTAGTGAGATATTACTTTTACAATATTCTATCTATCTATCTCTCTATCTATCTATCTATCTATTACTATTATTATTATTATTTTCTTTTCTTTGGTTTCTGGTCTCCATTCCTTCCGTGTCTCGACAAGAGACCTAAGGTCAGAAATGACATTTTTCACTGAGCAGTTTTGAAAGAAAAAAACACACACACACATATTTTACATAGATAAACCTCTTCGTATGGTGTGAGATGTACTTCTGAGTACAATTTTTTGTATATATATATATATATATATATATATATATGTATATATATATATATATATATATATATATATATATATATATATATATATATATATATATATATATATATATATAGACAGCAATCCTTTGTTTATGCATTTTTCATTAAAAACGACAGACAAGTTACTACGATTGAGCTTTTTATCTAATTTTTCTTGTGGTCGAACAAGTGCTTTCTTTACAGGACAAAGGGTGTGTAAGACCTGTCCAAATGTTTTATGTTTACGAGCGTTTTCGGCTATACCTTTAGCCATTATCAAGGATGATTCGATTTTTCAGCTTAATTGAGTGTGAGCATTATGTCTTAGTGTGTAGTCCGGATGTTTTTAATTTCCGTATACGGTGAGCACATTGTGGCCTTGTTCGGAGTTAATATTGTTAAGAGTTGGCTTTTTCTTTTTTTATTATTAAAGCCTCCATTATTTTAACACACCCTTTGTCCTGTAAAGAAAGCTCTTGTTCGAACACAAGAAGAATTAAATAAAAAACTTAATCGTAATACCTTGTCTGTCCTTTTTAATGAAACATGCATATATATATATATATATATATATATATATATATATATATATATTGAACAATAAAAATATTAAAAAATTAAAATCTTCAGACACACTGGGTTGTATATTAATATGTTTTCGTTTTTTATTATTATTTCAGTTAGATTCCTCGACTAGTTTCGGCCAACATGGCCATCATCAGGAGAAAGAATATTCTGCTTGCTAGTAGCAGTGAACTACAGAAATGAATTTCTTGATGGAGAAACTAAAATTTTGTCTGTAGTTTTCAACTGTTTTTATTTTTTCATTTTTGTCAATCCTTTTAAGTTGTTATTTTAGATCTGAGCTGGATTTATTCATGCCGCTCTGAATTCCCTTGGTTATTTTGACAGAATTATTGGTTCCTGGAAAGGGGATGTGCCTCTGTTAAGTGTGTGTGTATTATTTGGTTCTTAAGGAGTGAGTGAGTGATAATGATGTGTGTAAGCGTGTATATTACTATGGGTGTGTGTTATTATTTGCCTCATTAGGGAGTGAGTGAGTATGATGTGTGTAAGTGTGTATATTCGTGTGGGTGTGTGTATACATGTGAGGCCTCAACACCTCCGCAAGCATGTCTGTCTTGTGTGGGTGAGAAATGTGGGTAAATCCTGATTTGTGGGGTTATATATTAATACTATCTATATTGTTAAATTTGTGATTAAGCCCGTCTGGATAGTGCGTTTTTAAACGTTGGATCAACTTATTTTCATGGAACTCTAAAATCTTTCTAATGTTATCTGCTCTGAACTTTTCTATTCTCTCAATTATAGTGAATTTGGCATGGGTTTTGAAATCGTGTTTTTCTAGGTGGAAATGTTGTTCTTCAGGTAATAATCTTTCATCGAGAGTCGACTTAATTCGATTCCGATAATTATTAATTCTGTAGTGAAAGGGCCATTCATATTTTCCTACATATTTTTTCTGGTATAGTGTGCATTCTAGAAGGTAAATTATGTTATGACTTCTACAGAGTCGTGGTAGATTTTGAAAGTAGATTCAGTGACTGAGCTAGTGAATGAATTCGTGTGTCTAATGTGGTTGCAGCATAAGCTCCTTTTATTTTTACATGGTTGGGAAAATCCTGTTGTTTTTGCTTTTGGTTTTTACGGATTACCTTGTCCCCTGAAATGTGGTTACTACCTATGATTTTCTTTAGGTTCTTAGGTCTACGATATGCTAGAAAACCGGGTTCCTCAAACAATTGTTTTAGGTCTGGTTTGAGATGTAGTATTTCCCAGCGACTTTTGATTATTTGGGATAGTGGAGGAAGAGTGGGGTTGAAAGTGGTTACTAGAGGGATGCGGTTGGGTTTATTTTTGATCTTGTACATTAGGGTCTCTTCGTAAAAGTTCTTTCGTAAAATCTCGAAAGCTTCACCAAGTTTCTTATTAGGGATGCTATACCCCCACCCCGTTTTTTTAAGGTTGGGTGTGTACTAGGGGCTAATTTGGGTGGTCTGGGATGTCTAATGGGGCTGTGCGTCCTGTAGAAGGGCTGCTGTGTTTTGGTTTGTGTATGTTTGTACGGCACCCTAAGGATGTCCACTAAGTTAGTGGTTTGTTTTGTGTGTGTGTTTGTTTTGAGATTCTAGCTATCGTTGATGGTGGTGGTGTTGTTATTGTTGGTTGTGGTGCTGGTGGTTGTCTGTTGGTGTATTTATTTGGCCAGTTTTGTGTTTGCATTGGTTGTGTGGTGGTCGGAGTGGTTGCGTGTTTTGTTGTTCACTTTCTTCTGTGTTTGGCTTGATTTCTCTTTTTTTCTTCTGTCTAGATGAAATATTCCATTTTAGTTTACTTTCTTTCAGTATCTGTCTATATTTCTGAGATGAGATATCATGTACACTATTTACATTATTCGGACTATTGTCCTCATCTTTGTCGCCATATTTATTACAACGTTTCGGCCGTTGTACGATCCGGCCTTCTTCCGGTTGGAATGTCGAACTGAACCCTTTATTTCGCTCTCTGGGGTAGACTGTTCTAGTTCCATATGTCAATTGTCAGTTATCTCCTCTTAATTCCCCTCCAAGTTCTCCACTGCCTTAACCGAGTATTGGACTCACACTGACAAGCATACATCGAATACAAAGACTTGTTGTACTAATGTTTTTTTTTAATAATAATGTTTTTGAATTTGGCTAAATAAATCCTTTGTCGGGTAACAGTTTAGAAACGGGATTTTGAGGGGTCGGGGAATCATTTCTTTACACTCTACATTCAACGGTACTAGATAGTTCTTTGTAAAATCGATTGTACAAATCTATGAATAGCAACGAAAAAGGCACAGAAAAAAAAAGTTAGCACTGATTCAATTCTGAAATTTTATAAAACCTTCGCACTTACGAAGAATTTATTAAAATTGTTTTGGTTCGATTTTTTTGTCATGTCATTCGATGTTGAATGTGTGTCAGGAATTTTATGAGCAAATTCAATTAAAAACAAATTTTCTTTCACTTATTTTATAAAAATGTTCAAACCCATTTTTTAAGACACACACACGAATATTTCTCTCTCTCTCTCTCTGTCTCTCTCTCTCTCTCTCTCTCTCTCTCTATATATATATATATATATATATATATATATATGTATTTATATGTATAATATGTATATATATATATGTAATTTATGTTTATGTAATTTATATGGATTATATTATTTGTATTTTATATATATATGTATATATATACGTATATATATATATGTATATATATGTATATATATATATATACATATATATATACATATATATATATATATACATATATATACTTATATATTTATATACATATATATATACATATATATATATGTATGTATACATATAGAGAGAGAGAAAGAAAGAGAACAAGATAGATACATAGACAGACTGACAGAGACCGAGAGCGAAAGAGGGAAAGAAAAGGAACAAGATAGATAGATAGATAGATAGATAGATAGATAGATAGATAGATAGATAGATAGATAGAATGAGCGCGCGGGAGATAGAGAATGCAAGAGAACAAGATAGGTAGATAGATATGTATGTATCGAGAGAGTGAGAGTGACTGAGTTATAGATACATCACATCAATCAATTTTTAAGCGATACTGCGATGTCCACTTGATGCTATCATACTTTTGTCGTTCAATTCATATATATATATATATATATATATATATATATATATATATATAGTTTAAAAATTTAGGAGATCACCCAGTCACGTTCCCTTGTTTTCAACCTTTCAGCGTCTTCAGCTGATTTGGACCAAATACTATGGTTACACTTCCTGTTTGATTAATATTACTGTTTCCCATCGTATTCGACGTATGTAGGACAAGCGGCTCAGTTCCTAGGAGCCGATAGCCCAGACACCAGCACATATGATTCGATTATAGTGGTGAAGGTTTTGTGCAGAACCAACCAAACTTTTTGAAGGACCGAAAACAAAGACTTGTTACACTACTTGCCACAAGATACCCAAACGAACCTCCGCAGATTTTGAATTCAGAGATGTCCTACTCTTAGACGAGTATAGTCTGTCCTGCTATATACCCCTAGCTGGTGGGGGGAAGGAGAGGATTCATACCTTTCCCAAGGATATCAGCACGTACTTGAATGTGATGGATTCGACTGTAATTCGAACTCTGCTCCTCAGTCCGAGCCGCTATCCACTACTCTAATACTCCTCTGCTCCATATATATATATATATATATATATATATATATATATATATATATATATATATATATATATATATATATATATATATATATATATATATGAATATAAAAGTGAACATTGAAGTCGACAAGAGGCGACAGGCTGTTTCATGCTAGACGCAATCGTCAGCCACGATGTTCACTTTTATATTTCCACACGCTCTATCGCTGATATTGACCACTTTATCCCATAAATATAACACACCTTAAGAGTATATTTCTTCATATATATATATATATATATATATATATATATATATATATATATATATATATATATATATATATATATATACTGTGCTGTTCGATAAAAGTGACTCACTTGATTTTTTTTTTACTAAATGTTCTCTTCTCCGATGAAACGAAAGTTGAGCTAAATTCAAAGTATAAGCGATCTAAAATCCGAAGAAGCTTTGAAAGCTCTTTGAATTTAGCAGTAAGTACTGTCAAGCATCCGTTCAGTATAATGTTCTGGGGATGCTTTTCTTTTCATGGAACTGGTTTCTTAAAATCTATTGAAAAAGACCCTCAGGAGCGAGCAGTACAAGAGAATTTTAGAGTCTTGTCTGCTCCCTTCTGCTGAAAGGGTGCAAATCGACCCCACCAAGCTCATTTTTATGCAGGATAATGCTCCCTGTCACACATCAAAATTGAGGAAAGAATACTTTGATAAGAACCAGGTGAGTGTTATGACATGACCGCCCCAATCTCCTGACCTCAATCCCATAGAAAAATTATGGAGCATTATAAAGTACAGGCTCTCGAGTAAGCAGTTGAGCAACAAAGAGGATTTGATTATGAATTTCATATCCGAATGGAATTCAATGTTTGGAGATGAGATTTGCCAGAACCTAATCAAGTCAATGCCAAAAAGGGTTGAAAAGATTATTCAAAATAAAGGTGGACCCATAGATTATTAAATATTTCGAACTATATTACCTATTATAAATAAATTATACCTCTATTATTCTTTATTTAAAGCTGTTCGGTTATGTTTCTATTGATTACTAATTGCAGGAAATAAGTGAGTCACTTTTTTGCACAGAGTTTTTCCCTAAATCTCATTTATATCCAAAATTATAATTATCAATAGAATACTTTAGGGTGAGTAAACGTTTCTTACTAGGTGGTAGGGAAGGAGTCTTTATATTAGTAAGATTAAAAATTAGTTTGACCACAAAAACAATAGGCAAAAAAAATTTTAAGTAAAAAAAATCAGGTGAGACACTTTTATGGAAAATCAGTATGTTTAGACGTCCGGTTGTCTCTAGCTAGGATAGAATATATATATATATATATATATATATATATATATATATATATATATATATATATATATATATATATATATATATATAAGTGAACATAGTCGTCAACACTTAGAGGTGACAGTCTGTTTCATGCCAGATGCAATCGTCAGGTCATGAAACAGACTGTCGCCTCTAAGTGTTGACTTCTATGTTAACTTTTATATTTACACACGCTCTATCTCTGATATTGAGCACTTTATCCCATGAATATAGCACACTTTAAGACTATATTTCTTCATATATATATATATATATATATATATATATATATGTTTAGAAATATATATTTATATATATATATATATATATATATTTATATATATATATTAATATATATGTATATAAATATATATTTATATATATATATATATATATATATTAATTTATATTTATATATATATATATATATAAATATATATTTATATATATATATATATATATATATATATATATATATATATATATATATATATATATATATATATACATATATATATATATATATATTGTTTAGAATTTGGTATCGTTTTGCGTGTTTGACGTGTTATCTCAAAGAACAAATTGTTATATAAAAAGATATAACAAAATTTCACGAAGCCTCTCCTATTTTGCCGTCCAATTTTTCGTCGATGTTACAAGAATAGTTTGTAGATACAATTGCAGAAACAATTAGAATTTTACGTCATTCGCAGTTAATAAGTTTAGCTGGGTGTTTGTTTTTCTTTTATCCTGTTTGTAATTTTCGCAGAATTCAGTGCCAGGAAAAGTAAGATGTCATTTCGAAAGCATCTGTGATCTTTCGACTTTTTTAACAGTAATATCATCAAGTAATTTGGCATTTCAACGGTCAAAGTGTCTCTCATTTACAATACACACATGCACACAAAAATGTGCACATATAAAATTAAAAAAAAACACATAATACAGAAGAATGTAAAGAAAAAAATTAGTGTATATCTTATTTGGAGAAACGTACATAAGGAAATTAAATTATTTAATCTTTTGCATTGCTCGCGTTACGCTGTATCGGTTCAGCATCCTGTAAAATTATTGGCTAATGTGAATAAAGTATTTCCTCCAAAAGCCGAAAAGTTCACGTGAATGTTATTTTGCAGCGAACGTCCGTGTTGTTTTTCAAACTAGGTCTGTCCTTTCATCTGAGTGTAAAGACGTTCTACCCCCACCATATTAATTCAGTTATTTATCGTTTCAAATGTAGTTGTGGATGCGACTACAGAGGTAGAACGACACAGCGCTTGGACGCTAGAATAAAACAACACGTACCTACGAAAATATTAAATAATAATTTTTCGTTGGGCGATTCCATTCGAAATACGTATGGGTCGTCGATTGCGGATCATCTAATAAATAAACCTACTTGCGCGTTGGATTTTAGTGTGACCTGGTTTTCCGTTTTGACCAGGGCACACTCAGTATTCCATCTCAGGGTGTTGGAGACTTTGTACATCAGGTCCAGGCGACCGTATCTTTGCAATCAAAGGGACTGTTTGCTTGGGCTTGCTGTGCTGGGTCTCTAGCATCTTGTGTGGTATTACTTTAATTTTATACACTTGTATTTATCTTTCTCTTCCCTGGCCTTCATTCATGTCACCCATAACAAATATTTTCCTCATAATTTCTATTCCCCGTTAAACAGTTCTGATGAGAGGGGACAAAACCGGTTAACTGGTTTTTTATTTTAAATCTAAAATGGCCGTTATTAAAAATTGTTTTTTATGCCTTGATATATATATATATATATATATATATATATATATATATATATATATATGTGTGTGTGTGTGTGTGTGTGTGTGTATGTATGTGTATGTATGTGTGTGTGTGTGTGTGTTATGGTCCAGGTTAGGGCCAAGGAAAAACAACACCAACACAAGAGTAGAAATAACGAAGATATATAACACGGAATAATAATACAAGATGTGGAAGGTGTTAGTATGACTGTCAGTCTGGTTTGGAGTGAACTACTATCGGCTCGACTCGATTCGTCCCTCTCTCTTGAGTGGCGTAGTATACATAGTAGTATACATAGAATGGTAATCTCTGGAACTTATATAACCATTTATGTGTGTTTATGCACAACAACCTCGAGCTTTCCTAATCTACTGGTACTTGCAGGTATGCTTCGCTCAAGTCTATCTTTGAGAGAAATTTTCTTCGGTTCAACTTTGTGAAAACTTCCTCTGGACTAGGGAGAGGATAGTGATAATCCTTAATCACTGCATTCAATCCCGTCGAGAAATCAGCGCATACTCGTATCTCACCCGATTTCTTTTTCACGTAAACCGTAGGTGCGGCCCATTGATTATATTCCACCTCTGTCAATATACCGGTTTTGATGAGTCTATCCAAATCTTCGTCTATTTTTTCTAATGATGCGAAAGGTACATTCTTCTTGAAAATGGGTTGTACATTTTCTTTTAGTTCGATTTTGGCCGCCATTTTTTTACACCTCCCGAGGCCGGCTGAAAATACGTCGGGGAAACTCTCCTTTAATTTCTCTGCCTCGGTCAATAACCTCTCCACTTTTTAGCAGAACGTATTTATCGGTAAATCCCAGAGGTCAAATTTCTGCATCCAGTCAGTTCCAAATAAACTTTCCGTATTTTTTTGAACATACATCTTTAATTTCTTGGTCATCCCGTTGAATCTAATAATTATACTCGGTTGATAAAAAAGCCCGGATGGCACAATTTGCCAGTATATCAAAACAAATTGTCATCCGAGGAAAAAATTTAAAACAAAGAAAGAACTAGAAATATCCTAAGAGGGCGAAAAAAATATCGTCCAGTGCCTTAAATTTCCACTTAAAGAAAAAGAAAAGAAAACTCAAGTGAGTAACTAAGATAAAACGTAAGGTGAGGAATACACTAAGTAGAACAATGATAAATAAAATCCTAAAGAGCCATGAACTACCCTGAAGTTCCATTTAGGTGAAACCTAGGTAGGTAATCTTTAGGATTTATTATTTATATTGAAATTTACGCAGCTTTATAAGCATATTCATTGAAATAATTGTTTCAGTCGTTTCCATTGTAATTAATTTTACGAATGAATGTGCATATAAACTGCGTAAATTTCAAGATTAGTTATTCCAAAAATTTCGCTTGAGATTTAAGCAGAGCTTGATAATTTAATCCGATTTAATTTCAATTTTTAAGTAATTATATTGAAGTTTTTGGCACCTGTTTTTTGAAACATGAGAACTCTTATGTAACGAAGGAATCATATGTTTAAAAAAATAATTATATATATATATATATATATATAATTAAGTAATTCATTGAGTCTGATAGAAACCTCAACAGAATGCAGAAAGCACTGGACGGCCGTTTCGTTCTATATTTGTGACTCATCAGCAGTGCGCATCCATTATCAAGCAAACGTCATACCAACTGTTCAACGGGCCTCGGCGACGAAGTGATAGCAAGTCAGACTCAATATAGCGCCGCTCGCTCACATATTCCGTGGTGGAACTCAACTGAAGTTCTCTGTAACCATAGGACTGTGCCCCCAAGAACCACGACTACTATCACCAAGCCGCTCAAACTGAAACATTAGAAGCCGGATCGAGCAATGAAATACACATTATAGAAATTGTAAGGAGGATTTGATAATTATAATTAAGTAATTTATTGAGTCTGATAGAAACTTCAACAGAATGCAGAAAGCACTGGACGATGCGCACTGGTGATGAGTCCGAAATATAGGACGGAACGGCCATCCAGTGCTTTCTGCATTCTGTTGAGGTTTCTACCAACGTCTTTCCATACTCAATACTCATCGGATTCACTCTCGCGTGATCATGTGTGACGTCATGAGCTGTGGTGCGATTTTCGCTTTCAGCGTCTTATATGCACGTGTTTATCGTTGCTTAGAAATCATCCATGTAAACAAAAACAGACTATCATCAATTTCTTGTCTGTGTATTGCTTAATATATTGTGTTAATTGTCATCTTCGATAATGGCTTATGTAAGCCGAAAGCTTAGATTGGATTAAAAAATATGTATCAATATTGTTATTTTCTTTCATTGTTTAATGATAATGTTATTAAGCTTATCAGACGATATGAAAAGAACTTACATAAAATATATAGAAAACACTTATCTATATTATTTAATGAAACATGTATGAATATATATATATATATATATATATATATATATATATATATATATATATATATATATATATATATTAGGTTGGTGCAAAATTAATGTCGTTTTTTGACGTTTAACTTCATGGAAGAAAACGACATTATTTTTGCACCAACCTAATAGAAAAAGTGCAAAATTTATTAACGATGCTTTTTTCCCGGAGAGCGTCTGCTTTTTTGGTTTCTTCATCGTTAGAATAGAAGAAAGAAAACTATGTTTGATGAAAAATAAATGCCTTGGGATCTCTGGGATAAATTAAATGAACTTATCAGCTCCAACTGTCCAGACCTTAAAGAGTGTCCACATTTTTGCTTGTTTCTTTGTTATATTCATATATACATTATTGATGGTATTGATGGATTTTTAGTCAAGATTTTTGTTTGTTTCTTCACAGACAGTTTTATCTTTAAGTTATATTAACCTGAGGAAGGCAAAGAGAGCATACCCTCTGGGTCGAAACGCGTCGTTAATAAAATTTTATCCCGTGTCTGATCGCCTTCGCTTTTGTTTTGGATACTTTTATACTGTCTGCGAACAGGCACACACACATATTTTTTAAATATGTGCCTTATGCATATATGCAATCTAGACAGCTCACACACACACGCACACACACACACACACGTATATATATATATATATATATATATATATATATATATATATATATATATATATAAACGTGAACATAGAAGTCAACACTTAGAGGCGACAGTCTGTTTCATGCTAGATGCAATCGTCAGTCCTAGCATGAAACAGACTGTAGCCTCTAAGTGTTGACTTCTATGTTCACTTTTCTCTGATATTGAGCACTTTATTCCATAAATATAGCACACTTTAAGACTATATTTCTTCATATATATATATATATATGTGTGTGTGTGTGTGTGTGTGTGTGTGTGTGTGAGTGTGTGTGTTTGTGTGTGTGTGTGTGCCGCAGAGAACCAACCTTATTTATGAGTTAAAATTCCCATTAAGTAACCGTAATCCTGATCAAACTAAAATCATAAATAATTATATTGGTCATACCACTACATGACTATCAAGACGGCTCACGTTACACCCAGACGACCATAACTCAATTAGGACTCATTTAAACACACACGTAAACGTACAAAACACGATACGCAACATACTATTAGAAAATACAAGCATAATAACCTCATCAACATGTAAAAATATGATTAAAAATAATGGAAGCATTAATAATGAAAAAAGGAAAAGCGAACACTAATAAAAAATTAACTATTAACACGGCCATAATATTCTGACCGTGTTTGGAATTTAAAATATTTCTACGACTTTAGACACATATATAAAAACTGTACATTCAGTTAAAAAATTTTCTTGATAATGGTAAACAGTTTAACCGAAAATGCTCGGATATATATAACTTTTGGACAGTTTTGACATAATTTGTCCTTTGGATCCAGAAAAGAGAACAAACGTACGCATAAAAAAATTAAATAAAAAGCATAATTGCAGTTGCTTGTCAGTCGTCTTTATCAAAACTTGTATAAAAGAGGGATTGCTGCACAAATACCCAATATATATATATATATATATATATATATATATATATATATATATATATATATATATATGTGTGTGTGTGTGTCTTCGTCACGTCATGAAGTTTCAACCTCTTTTCAAGCGCATTGATGCTTGCCAAATTCCGAGTGAAGCAGGTGTTGGAGTCACGTGATCTTCGAATAACTTTATCACTCGACTTCGCTGCACCCTGCACTTTTCTCTCTGTCTCTTTCTCTCTGTGTCTCTCTCTCCATCTCCCTCTCCCACTCTCTCTCTCCCTCTCTCTCTTTTTTTTCTCTCTCTCTCTCTCTTTTGGGTTATTGTTTCCAGCATCCTCGATAGCTGTCACATAAGTGCTCTTGCAAAGCCTCTAATCGATACATCAGAGTAGAACAGTGTTGACTCGTGCAAAACACGATGCTGCGATTCGCGCCCTTCCGTATCATGCAAACATTTTATTGCTAAAAAAAAAAATCAATATTCACCAAGTCCTGTTGGCACCGCGCATACCAAATAACATTTGTTCTTCAAAATGGTGAACTGAGAACGAAGTGTTTTTTTTTTCATTATTTTATATATATATATATATATATATATATATATATATATATATATATATATATATATATATATATTCTTTTTATCAGAGTGTACTCGACTCAGCTATCGGCGTTTAATAAACACTAAGCGGTGATTTTTCTCGACTTAAGTTACAAAAAAATTCGAACTAGTTTATATTCATGGGACGAACCACTGCGACCTCTAATTTTTATTAATTCTAAATTCGCTACTGGTTCCACAGGGGGTCTTGTCACGTTGATCAACAAAGATCTTCCTGACCATTTCTACATTTTTGTACACCATCACATTTGATTTACATCCTGTTGATATATTTCTGGTGTGTCTGTGTGTTTTATTGATTTCTTCGTCCTAAAAACTGTATGAAGTTAGTTTTACCGACAAGGAATATGAAGCATTGTGAGACATTGTTAATTTTTTACTAGAATTTCTTTCCTCATCATTTTACTTGCATTATTCACACTTTTATTAATACTATCTTCAATTTTTATTTGATGAAGCATTGTCAGCCATTATTCATTTTCGACTAGTAGTTTTTTCAACTTTATATTTTACACTTGTAGTAATATCAGCTGGATTTTTTTATTAAATGAACCATTTTCTAACCATTATCAATTTTTGACTAGTATTTCTTTCATCTTCATTTTACTTGCTGTATCTACAGTTGTATTAATAGCATCTTCAATTTTTATTAGATGAAGCACTGTCAGCCATGATTCATTTTCGACTAGTAATTTCATCTCCATTTTTTACACTTGTAGTAATATTATCTTGAATTTTTCTTAGATGAAGCATTGTCAACAATTTTTGCTTATTGACTAATGTTCATTTCATCTTCATTTTACTTGCTTTATTTAAACTTGTAACTTCTTGAACTTTTAATGAATGAAGCATTGTCAACGATTATTCATTTTTGACTCGTATTTCTTTCATCTTCATTTGAATCAATATTATTTTATTTTCTTAGATGAAGCATTGTCAAATATAATTAATTATTTATTTGCACATTATAAACATATATCACAATTAATTTTTGCAAGTATAATGTTGAGGGGTTTCCCCTTTTTACACAAATGGACTCACCCAGGGTATACATATACTACTGACAGTGAATACCCGAAGAGTAGTAGTAGTAGAACGTTGAGTCGGTCGGTAGAATAACGTAGCGGCAAGAGTCACAGTAACAAGCATTTAGACCCACTAAGAAATCATACAACGATACGTCGATATCAAAGACTATATATATATTTTCCTACTAACCCGCATTCCTGGAACTACTAACCTGTATTACCAGTTTGTATTATTAAGTTAATACATTTATTTCCAATATTCATTCTTGGCGTTTTTTATTATTTGATACCGGATTTCATCCTGGAATCCACAACAACTTGGCGACGATGAATTCGAACTCACACGAGAAAGGAAAAGAAAAAAAGAAAAATTCTCCCTTGCCGACCACAACAACTTGGTGACGAGAAATTGGGACCTACACGGAAAGAAAAAATTTCTCTCTTCTCACCACAACAGCTTGGGCGACAAGAATTTGCACTTACCGTTTTTTGCCAGTATCCACAACAACTTGGCGACAAAGATTTACGAGGATTAAAATACGGAAAATCGAGTTTTTCGTAAGACTCTTATCATAGAGGATTTTAAAAGTATTTTAGTAGAACTTGTAAAATACCAAAATGAACAGCAATTACAACTCCAAGAAAGACAAAATGAACAGCAATTCCAATTCCAAGAAAGAATGGAAGAGAAGTGGAAAAAGCAATTACTACAAACGGAGAAGGAAAATCAAGAAAGACAAATGCAAAATGAAGAAAGACAAATGCAACTTCGGGAACTAATATTAAAGGTAGCGGGTAACAAACAACATATCGAAAAAGAGGCGACTTTTTCCCAAGACGCAGTGTGGAATACGATAGAAACTTTCAATTACTCCCTGGAAGAGGATAAAAATTTCGCGGATTATTTCAGACGCCATGAAGACATCTTCAACATCGATTGTCAAAACTGGACAGAAGCAAAGAAGCTACGTCTATTACTCAGAAAATTAGGAACAGAGGAATACACAAAATTTGTGGATTACATCTTGCCAAAAAAGACAAATGAGTTAACGTTTGACGAAGCAGTTACATGCCTTACAGAGCTTTTCGCTGCTGAAAAGCTCTGTAAGGCATGTAACTGATTATTGAGATAAAAACCAACAATTACAATATGTAATAAATCTAGTAGTAAAATAATAGTAATAATGAAGTTTTTATCGGCCCTTATTATTGGGATAAAAAGCAACAATATGATGGAATAAAACTAGTAATAAAATAACTAATAATGAAGAGTGTATCGAGCCAGAATATCGTGATAAAAAGCAACAATAATAATATGGAATAATACTAGTAATAAAGTAATAGTAATAATGAAGATTTTATCGACCCTGATTATTGGGATAAATATCAACAATAATAAGATGGAATAAAATTAATAATTAAATAATAATAATAATAATAATAATAATAATAAGATCTCAAAGAGATACAAAAAATTGTTCTGACAAGTACAGCCCACACTTTACGAAGGGCTTTATCTATGTAATTATTTTTTTTTTTTATTTATTTTTTTTTTTTGCAGTGGAAAGTATCATGATGCCATTTCTAACCTTACGTCCTGGGTATGACTATAAACTACATCCGCGTCCTGGGTAAGACGATAAACTACATCCGCGTCCTGGGTATGACGATAAACTGCATCCGCGTCCTGGGTATGACGATAAACTACGTCCAAACAAAAGGCCGTCGATCCGATCAATCGGCTGGTCATGTCATGCCCCATCACATCTAACCCATCCCAAAACAACTACAACTTACAATTAACTTTCCCACCCAAACCTTACACTAAATATACTAACACCTTACCTCTAAAATGTGATGGGCAACAATGATGTTTCCAGCTATACGTTTTTGAAACAATGATGTTGCCAACTATACGTTTTTGAAACAATGATGTTGCCAGCTCTACGTTTTTGAAACAAGGATGTTGCCAGCTATACGTTTTTGAAACAATGATGTTGCCAACTATACGTTTTTGAAACAATGATGTTGCCAGGGATACATTTTTTTGAAACAATGATGTTTCCAGCTATACGTTTTTGAAACAGTTGCCAGCTATACGTTTTTGAAACAATGATGTTGCCAGGGATAGATTTTGTTGAAACAATGATGTTGCCAGCTATACGTTTTTGAAACAGTTACCAGCTATATGTTTTTGAAACAATGATGTTGCCAGCTATATGTTTTTGAAAAAATGATGTTGCCAGCTATACGTTTTTGAAACAATGATGTTGCCAACTATACGTTTTTGAAACAATGCTGTTGCCAGGGATACATTTTTTTTAAACAATGATATTGCCAGCTATAAGTTTTTTGAAATGATGATGTTCCCAGCTATACGTTTTTGAAACGATGATGTTGCCAGCTATACGTTTTTGAAACAATGATGTTGCCAGGGATACATTTTTTTGAAACAATGTTGCCAGTTATACGT
This sequence comes from Acanthosepion esculentum, assembly GCA_964036315.1. NCBI lineage: Eukaryota > Metazoa > Mollusca > Cephalopoda > Sepiida > Sepiidae > Acanthosepion > Acanthosepion esculentum. Next base: position 774,376 of record OZ038518.1, on the reverse strand, counting down.
TTTTGAAACAATGATGTTGCCAGGGATACATTTTTTTGAAACAATGATGTTGCCAGGGATACATTTTTTTTTAAACAATGATGTTACCAGCTATACGTTTTTGAAACAATGATGTTGCCAGCTATACGTTTTTGAAAGAATGATGTTGCCAGCTATACGTTTTTGAAAGAATGATGTTGCCAGCTATACGTTTTTGAAACAATGATGTTGCCAGCTATACATTTTTGAAACAATGATGTTGCCAGCTATACATTTTTGAAACAATGATGTTGCCAGCTATACGTTTTTGAAAGAATGATGTTGCCAACTGTACGTTTTTGAAACAATGATGTTGCCAACTATACGTTTTTGAAACAATGATGTTGCCAGCTATACGTTTTTGAAACAATGATGTTGCCAGCTATACGTTTTTGAAACAATGATGTTGCCAGCTATACATTTTTGAAACAATGATGTTTCCAGCTATACATTTTTGAAACAATGATGTTGCCAGCTATACGTTTTTGAAACAATGATGTTGCCAACTATACATTTTTGATATATCTAGTAAATACTGGATGTGGCATTAAATAACCCATATATGCCATAAAACCCCAAACAACCAACCAACCAAATTTTTAACCTTAGGTCCCTGGGCGGGACCCGGAAAGAAATGTGTAAACGCCAGATATCAAAGGAAATAAAAATAATAATAATAATAATGAAGACTGTAATGACCCCTATTGTTTGGATAACAAGGCAACGATAATAATATGGAATAAATTAATAATAAAATAATAATAATAATGAAGAGTGTATTCACCCAGAGTGTTGAAACGAAAAGTAACAATATTAAGATGGAATAATAATAATAATAATAATAATAATAATAATAATAATAATAATAATAATAATGAAGAGTCTATTGAACAATTTTGTTGGTATAAAATGCAACACCTATACAGTTGAATACAACTCGTAATAAAATAAAGTAATAACGAATATTGTATTGACCCAGAATGTTGGGATAAAAAGCAACAATAATGATGGAATATAACTAGTAATAAAATAATAATAATAATATCGTTGTTTATTAAGGGATCACCCAATACAAGGCCCAAGAACCACTCAAGTTACAGATTTCTTCAATGAGCTGCTTTATAGGGATAAAATAGTTGAATAGACTATGTATGGTTGATAACAATTGTCTCTACACTTGAAGCTTTCAAGTTTGTAATCTTTAGGGAAGCATCCTATCTGGAATTGAGTCTCATAGACCTTTTCGGAAAATACAGTTTCTCTGGAACAATATCTCTAACGGGACTTCTTTCTTACTAATGGAATACGAACAAAAATTCGAATGATTCGACACTGTGGTCCTGACATGGCGGGACTTAGTTGTAATCGTCTGAATTTCTAATCAATGAAAATCGTTTGGACCTTTACCGATAGAGTAGCGATAGGCTGGGGAATTGTCGTCCGTGTGGAGAGGGTCTACACGGCTGAGAATTAGTCGCCCACATGGCCGTATGAGCGCTTTTGAACTCTAGCAAAGCGGGACAGTGAGAAGCGGGCAGCTTCAAACCAGATGTGGCAGCAATGCTTCAGTTAAGATGAAGAAGAGGATATTGACTCAGAGAGTTGCGATAAAAAAACACAGTAACGATAAGATGAAATAGCAAAAGTTATGAAATAAAAGTTATTGAAAGGGTGTATTTAGCGATAAGTGCGACACTGAGATTCGTAAAGGTATTGAAATGGCCAAGGAAACATTCAAAAAGCTGGGCAGAGTACTGCGAGACAGGAAGATATCTTTGGAAACAAAGAAAAGAAAACTAAACTGTTACGTGACATCTGTCCTTTTTCACGGCAGCGAATGATGGACGATTTCCTCAAAGATGAAGAAGAGACTCGAGGCGACGGAGATGTGGTTCTACAGAAGGATGCTAAGGATATCATGGACCGTGTTAGCAACGATGAGGTCTTGGAGAGAATGCAGACAAGGATGCTGTCTGTGTGAAGGCATTTAACTGAAAGGTGCTTAATATAATTGTGATCATGTTCTTTCGAATTATTGTTTAGCAATGTCAGACAGTTTTTTTTTCTTCTTTTATTTATCTTTTCTTAAATCGCGCTCATGGATGGCCAAGGAAGCATTCCAAAAGCTAAGCAGAGTACTGCGAGACAGAAGATATCTTTGGTAACAAAGAAAAGAATACTAAACTGTTACGTGACATTTACCTTTCTTTGCGACAGCGAATGATGGACGATTTCCTCAAAGATTAAGAAGAGACTCGAGGCGACAGAAGGAAGCTAAGGATATCATGGACCGAGCGTGTGAGCAACGATGAGATCTTAGGTTGCAAACAAGGAGGAGGCTTATATTTAATAAAACCAAGGGGCAGCTGATGTTTCTGGGACACATAATGAGGAAAGAGGACCTGGAAAATCTGATACTCACGGGTCGAATAGAGAAAAAAAAAGATAGGGGAAAGCAACGTGACATACCAGGCAAGTGGATGGCAGAACGTGGTCTGGGGAGAAAGCAGAGGGAAGGAACTTTTTGAGAGCCGCAAGTGATGGTGGGGGGTGGAGTGCCATGATCGCCTACGGCCTGAAAGGACATAGAACATAAAAAGAAAAGAAAGATTTGTGATTTAAATCAGCATTCCTTTCGGTGATCATTATATCTCATATGACGAAGATATCCACCACGCTGACAATATACCGGATGATTGAAAAGTAATTCCCTATTTTATGTATTATTGAATAGCCAGGAATCCGGATTTAATACCGGACTTTGGAAGGGCGAATACAAGTAGTTATGTCTTTCATACCACAAGAGTTCCTGGTGAAATCAGTTGACACGATTCCTGGGCGTGTCGAGAAGCTCGTATTAAAATCGGGTGCCCATATCGAATTTCAAATAAAGCATCGCTTTTCTTTTATATCCATTTCTTGTAAAAATTTCCTTTGGGTAGGCAAGATATCATATATGACGAAGACATTCACCACGCTAACAATATAGGGGTTTATTGAAAAATAACCCCCTATTTTATGTAAGATTGGCCAGACAGGACTCCTGACGTAATACTCTGTGACTTTTTTCTTTGGGGTTGGTAAAAGGATCAAGTCTACTATACCAAACCATGACTTTGGAAGATCTTGAAGGGAAAATACAAGAAGTTATGTCCTCTTCACCACAAGAGTTCCTGGTGAAATCAGTTGACACGATTTCTAGGCGAGTCGAGAAGCTAATATCAAAATCGGCTGCACATGTCGAATTTTAAATAAAACCTCGTGCACTTTCCTCTTATATCCATTTCTTGCAAAAATTATAGTTAATAAATAAATTATAAGTATTTTCAAATGGGGAGTTGCTTTTCAATCACCCTGTAGATAAAACTGTCGCAGTATCTATAGTTTTATGGAATAAAACTAGTAAGATAATTGTAATCGTAAAGACGTTATCGGCTACGATTGTTCTGACAAAGAAGAAATAAAAGAATACAAATATTATTATTTTTCAGAATGTTCGCTTGACGGAAGAAACAGTTTTTAAATTCCTTGGATTCTGGGATGAAGTATTTTCAATATTAGTTCTTGAGAAGACATTTTTTTCCCAATTTATTTTTATCGCGACAACTTCATTTTGCGTTAACGCTCTGAGGAAATGCAAGTGAGAATTTTCTGATGAAAAGAAATAAAAAGAAAAACATTTTCTTTTTTTTTTACTGAAGTCGTTTTTTTTTATTAGAACTCAAGTGATTTAAGGTTATAATATATTAGATTTTACAAGCGAGTGTATCAGAGTGATTTTAACATTCGATTTGCGCCCACCGGACCTGAGTTCAGATTTCACCGTTGCTGATTTGCAATGAAGATAACTATTAGGTCATCCCATAAGTTCTGTCTGAATTTTAACTTTTTGTTAAAATGAACGAAATTTAAAGAGTATTTTATAATGTCTAATGGAGCTGAACATTATTTTCATGTTTAGATGCATGTAAACTGATCAAATTTTATTTCAGAGAACAATAAAATTAACCTTTGTTTGATTAAAACCCTGCTAACATGGAAGTATCCAAGAATCATTTGAGGCACATAATGCTTTATGAGTTCAAGAAAGGAAACGCAGCAGCCGAAGCGGCTAGAAACATTCACTCGGTTTATGGAGAGGAATGTCTGAATGAAAGAACTTGCAGAAGATGATTTGCAAAATTCAGAGGTGGAGATTTCATCCTTGAAGATGAAGATAGAACCGGACGTCCAGTTAAGTTTGATGAAAAGCTTCTTGAGGCAGCCCTTGAAGAAAATCCCGCTTTATCAGTTGAGGAATTGGCAGTGGTTCTCAGTCCAAACCATACAACTGTTCATCGTCATCTTCAACAGCTTGG
>OZ038518.1:732500-735000 GCA_964036315.1 Acanthosepion esculentum | reverse complement strand
TCTAATTCTTCTTCTTCTTCTTCTACTACTTCTTATACTTCTTCTACTACAACTTCTTCTACATCATCTTCTTCTACTACTTCTACTTCTTCTTCTTCTACTTTTTCTACTACTACTTCTTCTTCTTCTTCTTCTTCTTCTTCTACTACTTCTTCTACTCCTTCTTCTTCTTCTTCTATTTCTTCTACTTCTTCTTCTACTATTACTTCTTCTACTTCTTTTTCTTCTTCTTCTTCTAATACTTATACTTCTTCTACTACTACTTCTTCTTCTACTTATGCTTCTTCCTCTTATTCTTCTTCTACTTCTACTTCTTTTTCTTCTTCTTCTTCTACTTCTTCTACTACTACTTATTCTTCTTCTTCTTCTAGTTCTTGTTCTTCTTCTTATTCTACTTCTTCTTCTTCTTCTACTGCTACTTTTTCTTCTTCTTCTACTACTACTTTTACTCCTTCTTCTTCTACTTCTACTTCTTCTTCTTTTTCTTCTTCTACTTTTTCTTCTTCTACTTCTTGTTCTTGTTCTTCTCCTACTACTTCTACTTCTTCTACTACTACTACTTCTACTTCTTCTACTTCTTCTTCTTCTTCTTCTTCTTCTACTACTACTACTTCTACTTCTTCTACTACTACTTCTTCCTCTTCTATTTCTTCTTCTTCTTCTACTCCTTCTTCTTCTTCTATTTCTTCTTCTACTACTACTTTTTCTTCTTCTACTTCTTTTTCTTCTTCTTCTTCTTCTTCTTCTTCTTCTTCTTCTACTGCTTCTACTTCTTCTACTACTACGTCTTCTTCTTCTTCTACTTCTTCTTCTTCTTCTTCTTCTTCTTCTTCTATTTCTTCTACTACTACTACTTTTACTACTTCTACTTCTTTTTTTCTTCTCCTTCTTCTTCTTCTTCTTCTTCTTCTACTTCTTGTTGTTCTTCTTCTTCTACTATTTCTTTTCTTCTTCTTCTTCTACTTCTTCTACTACTACTTCTTCTTCTTCTATTTCTTGTTCGTGTTCTTTTTCTTCTAATTCTTCTTCTTCTTCTACTATTTCTTCTTCTTCTTCAACTTCTTCTTCTTCTTCTACTACTTCTTCTTCTACTTCTACTACTACTACTTCTACTTCTTCTACAACTACTTCTTCTTCTACTTCTACTTCTTCTTCTTCTTCTTCTACTTCTTCTTCTTCTTCTTCTATTTCTTCTTCTACTACTACTTTTTCTTCTCCTTCTTCTTCTACTTCTTCTACTACTACTTCTTCTTCTACTACTTCTTCTTCTTCTTCTACTACTACTTCTTCTTCTTCTTCTTCTACTACTTCTACTTCTACTTCTTCTTTTCTTCTACTTCTTCTTCTACTACTTCTTCTTCTTTTTCTACTTCTTCCTCTTCTTCTATTTCTTCTTAGACTACTACTTTTTCTTCTTCTACTTCTTCTTCTTCTTCTTCTACTACTACTTCTACTTCTTCTACTACTACTACTTCTACTTCTTCTTCTTCTTCTTCTTCTTCATCTACTACTACTACTTCTACTTCTTCTACTACTGCTTCTTCCTCTTCTATTTCTTCTTCTTCTTCTACTTCTTCTTCTTCTTCTATTTCTTCTTCTACTACTACTTTTTCTTCTTCTAATTCTTCTTCTTCTTCTTCTACTACTTCTACTTCTTCTATTACTAATTCTTCTACTCCTTTTTCTTCTTCTTCTTCTTATTCTTCTACTATTTCTACTTCTTCTACTACTACGTCTTCTTCTTCTTCTACGTCTTCTTCTACTTCTTCTTCTTCTTCTTCTATTTCTTCTTCTACTACTACTTTTTCTTCTTCTACTTCTTCTACTACTACTATTTCTACTACTTCTACTTCTTTTTCTTCTTCTCCTTCTTCTTCTTCTTCTTCTACTTCTAGTTCTTCTTCTTCTTCTACTATTTCTTCTTCTTCTATTTCTTCTTCTTCTACTACTTCTTCTTCTTCTTCTTCTTCTACTTCTTCTACTACTACTTCTACTTCTTCTTCTATTTCTTGTTCTTGTCCTTTTTCTTCTAATTCTTCTTCTTCTTCTACTATTTCTCCTTCTTCTTCATCTTCTTCTCCTTCTTCTACTACTTCTTCTTCTTCTTCTACTACTACTATTTCTACTTCTTCTACTACTACTTCTTCTTCTTCTACTTCTTCTTCTTCTTCTGCTTCTTCTTCTTCTTCTTCTTCTATTTCTTCTTCTACTACTACTTTTTCTTCTTCTTCTTCTTCTTCTACTACTACTACATCTATTCTTCTTCTTCTTATACTTCTTCTTCTTCTCCTACTTCTTCTACTACTAATTCTTCTACTTCTATTTCTTCTTCTTCTTCTACTTCTACTTCTTCTTCTTGTACTACTTCTTGTTCTTGTTCTTGTTCATCTATATCTTCTTCATCTTCTTAAATTTCTTGTTCTTGTTTCTTCTACTTCTTCTTCTTCTTCTACTATTTATTCTTCTTCTTCTACTTCTTCTTCTTCTTCTACTACTACTT
>OZ038518.1:707500-710000 GCA_964036315.1 Acanthosepion esculentum | reverse complement strand
ACTTCTTCTTCTTCTTCTTCTACTTCTTCTTCTTCTTCTTCTATTTCTTCTTCTACTACTACTTTTTCTTCTCCTTCTTCTTCTACTTCTTCTACTACTACTTCTTCTTCTACTACTTCTTCTTCTTCTTCTACTACTACTTCTTCTTCTTCTTCTTCTACTACTTCTACTTCTACTTCTTCTTTTCTTCTACTTCTTCTTCTACTACTTCTTCTTCTTTTTCTACTTCTTCCTCTTCTTCTATTTCTTCTTAGACTACTACTTTTTCTTCTTCTACTTCTTCTTCTTCTTCTTCTACTACTACTTCTACTTCTTCTACTACTACTACTTCTACTTCTTCTTCTTCTTCTTCTTCTTCATCTACTACTACTACTTCTACTTCTTCTACTACTGCTTCTTCCTCTTCTATTTCTTCTTCTTCTTCTACTTCTTCTTCTTCTTCTATTTCTTCTTCTACTACTACTTTTTCTTCTTCTAATTCTTCTTCTTCTTCTTCTACTACTTCTACTTCTTCTATTACTAATTCTTCTACTCCTTTTTCTTCTTCTTCTTCTTATTCTTCTACTATTTCTACTTCTTCTACTACTACGTCTTCTTCTTCTTCTACGTCTTCTTCTACTTCTTCTTCTTCTTCTTCTATTTCTTCTTCTACTACTACTTTTTCTTCTTCTACTTCTTCTACTACTACTATTTCTACTACTTCTACTTCTTTTTCTTCTTCTCCTTCTTCTTCTTCTTCTTCTACTTCTAGTTCTTCTTCTTCTTCTACTATTTCTTCTTCTTCTATTTCTTCTTCTTCTACTACTTCTTCTTCTTCTTCTTCTTCTACTTCTTCTACTACTACTTCTACTTCTTCTTCTATTTCTTGTTCTTGTCCTTTTTCTTCTAATTCTTCTTCTTCTTCTACTATTTCTCCTTCTTCTTCATCTTCTTCTCCTTCTTCTACTACTTCTTCTTCTTCTTCTACTACTACTATTTCTACTTCTTCTACTACTACTTCTTCTTCTTCTACTTCTTCTTCTTCTTCTGCTTCTTCTTCTTCTTCTTCTTCTATTTCTTCTTCTACTACTACTTTTTCTTCTTCTTCTTCTTCTTCTACTACTACTACATCTATTCTTCTTCTTCTTATACTTCTTCTTCTTCTCCTACTTCTTCTACTACTAATTCTTCTACTTCTATTTCTTCTTCTTCTTCTACTTCTACTTCTTCTTCTTGTACTACTTCTTGTTCTTGTTCTTGTTCATCTATATCTTCTTCATCTTCTTAAATTTCTTGTTCTTGTTTCTTCTACTTCTTCTTCTTCTTCTACTATTTATTCTTCTTCTTCTACTTCTTCTTCTTCTTCTACTACTACTTCTTCTTCTTCTTCTACTACATCTTCTACTTCTTCTACTACTACTTCTTCTCATTCTTCTACTTCTTCTTCTTATTCTTCAACGTCTTCTTCTTCTTCTATTTCTTCTACTACTACTTTTTCTTCTTCTTCTTCTTCTTCTTCTTCTACTACTTCTTCTACTACTACTTCTAGTTCTTCTTCTTTTTCTACTTCTTCTTCTTCTACTTCTTCTTCTTCTTCTATTTCTTCTTCTACTACTTCCTCTTCTTCTTCTTCTACTACTACTTCTTCTACTTCTTCTACTACTACTTCTATTACTTCTTCTTCTTCTACTTCTTCTACTACTACTACTTCTGCTTCTACTTCTTCTTCTGGTTCTTCTACTTCTTCTTCTACTTCTTGTTCTTGTTCTTCTTCTTCTACTTGTTCTTCTTTTTCTTCTTCTACTATTTCTTCTTCTTCTTCTACTTCTTCTTCTTCTACTTCTTCTTCTTCTTCTTCTACTTCTTATTCTTGTTCTTCTTCTTCTACTTCTTCTTCTTCTTCTTCTTCTACTATTTCTTCTTCTTCTATTTCTTCTTCTTCTACTTCTTCTACTACTACTTCTTCTTCTTCTTCTATTTCTTCTTCTTGTTCTTTTTCTTCTACTTCTTTTTCTTCTACTATTTCTTCTTCTTCTTCTTCTTCTTCTACTACTTCTTCTAATTCTTCTACTACTACTTCTAGTTCTTCTTCTTTTTCTACTTCTTCTTCTTCTACTTCTTCTTCTTCTTCTATTTCTTCTTCTACTGCTTCCTCTTCTTCTTCTTCTACTACTACTTCTTCTACTTCTTTTACTACTACTTCTACTTCTTCTTCTTCTTCTACTTCTTCTACTACTACTACTTCTACTTCTACTTCTTCTTCTTCTTCTTCTACTTCTTCTTCTTCTTCTACTTCTTGTTCTTGTTCTTCTTCTTCTACTTCTTCTTCTTCTTCTTCTACTTCTTATTCTTGTTCTTCTTCTTCTACTTCTTCTTCTTCTTCTACTATTTCTTCTTCTTCTTCTATTTCTTCTTCTTCTACTTCTTCTACTACTACTTCTTCTTCTTCTATTTCTTGTTCTTGTTCTTTTTCTTCTACTTCTTCTTCTTCTACTATTTCTTCTTCTTCTTCTCCTTCTTC